>CM061139.1:12430724-12566236 GCA_030789695.1 Scilla litardierei
TGTGTAGGTGCAGCACTATATCTGGCTAGTAAGTTTACTGCAAACGCTATGTCAGGGCGAGTGCAGTTAGCCAGGTAAAGGAGTGCACCGATAGCACTTAAATAAGGCACTTCGGGGCCTAGTACTTCCTCCCCCTCTTCCAGCGGCCGGAAGGGGTCTTTGTGAACATCCAATGATCTGACGACCATCGGAGTGCTGAGGGGGTGGCACTTATCCATCTGAAACTTTTTCAGTAAGTTCGATGTGTAAGTTGACTGGTGTAACAGGATCCCATCTTTAAGATGCTCTATCTGAAGGCCTAAACAGAATTTTGATTTTCCGAGGTCTTTCATCTCGAAAGTTTCTGTCAGGCTTCTAGAAATCTTTGCGATCTCTTCAGGAGATCCGATGAGGTTTAAGTCGTCTACATAGACGGTTATTATTACAAATCCTGTTGCCTTTGCTCTTATAAAGATGCAAGGACAGACTGGGTCGTTTTTAAATCCTTGCTGTGCAAGGAAGTTGCTCAGTCTGTTATACCACATTCTTCCAGATTGTTTTAGACCATATAATGATCTTTGCAGTTTCACTGAGTAGATGTCACGGTCTCTCTCTTTTAGTGCTGCAGGCAAAGAATAACCGTCAGGCAATCTCATATAGATGTCTCGGTCTAGGTTGCCATATAGGTATGCAGTGACCACGTCCATGAGTTGCATATCTAAACCCTCTTGTGCTGTTATGCCAATAAGGAATCGGAAGGTGATCGCGTCCATGACCGGGGAGTATGTGGCTTCAAAATCCACCCCAGGACGTTGGGTAAAACCCTGCGCTACAAGCCTTGCTTTGTAGCGTACGATCTCATTCTGTTCATTTCGTTTTCTAACAAATACCCATTTATATCCCACAGGTTTTACACCTTTTGGTGTCTGGACTATTGGTCCGAAGACCTTGCGTTTGGTGAGTGAATCCAACTCCACTCCTATTGCCGCTTTCCACTTTGGCCAATCATCTCTGCTTTGACATTCTGTCAGAGAGCGTGGTTCAATATCATCGTCGCAGTACGCGACGTTGATGGCAATATTACACGCAAATGTGTCATCTATTGTTGTGCTTTTTCTGTCCCAATACTCCCCAGTTCGTACATAGTGTATCGATACTTCATTTTCTCCCGGTTTTTCCTCTTCATGAGAGTTTGGGAGAGATGGGGTAGCAGGGCTTAAATTAGCATCCTGTGGTGGTATTTGTTTACCATTGCCAATGGTCCTACTCTTTCGAGGGACTTGGTCCTTGGATCCCAGTGGTCGTCCTCTCTTTTTGTGAGGTCCAACCATTTCTGCTGCAGGCGGATTGCATCCATTTTGCGGTATGTCAATCCTAGCTGGAGTGTTAGCAGCAGGGACGTGAGATTTGACAATCTTCTGGTTGTCAGTAAATTTGTCCGGCAAGAGATGGACAGTGTTTTGGATGTGGAGAATCTTCAGGACCTCCTCCTCACACTGGCTTGTTGGCGGATCAAAGTGACATAAAGTTTTTGTATCCCAAGTGATACTTTCTGAAGCTTCGGGCTTCTTTGTCTGTGAGCCTAGTCTTGGAAACGATGTTTCATCGAATTCACAGTCTTCTAGACGTGCCTTAAAGACGTCCCCCGTAAGGGGTTCTAGGAATCTAATTATGGAGGGGGTGTCAAACCCAACATAAATGCCTAGGCGACGTTGTGGACCCATCTTTGTCCTTTGTGGTGGTGCTATGGGGACGTATACTGCACAACCAAATATTCTCAAATGTGAGACAATTGGTGGGGCTCCAAGTGCTAGTTGCATTGGAGAAGATGACTGACCTCCAGAGGGTCTTAATTTTATTAAAGATGCAGCATGCAAGATTGCATGACCCCACGCATTCATTGGAATCTGGGATTGAAGTAATAATGGACGAGCGATCCATTGCAGTCTCTTAATTAGAGATTCTGCTAACCCATTTTGGGTGTGAACATGCGCTACAGGATGTTCGACTTCAATTCCCTGAGCTTGGCAATAGTCTAGAAAGACTTGTGACGTAAACTCCCCCGCATTGTCCAGACGAAGTTTCTTTATCTGGTGGTCGGGGAAGTGGGCCCGTAACTTTATTATCTGAGCTAAAAGCTTAGATAGTGCTAGGTTACGGGTGGACAGTAGGCACACATGTGACCACTTAGTAGATGCGTCTATCAGGACCATAAAGTACCTGAACGGACCACTTGATGGGTGTATCGGCCCACAAATGTCTCCGTGGATTCTTTCCAGAAAGCTGGGAGACTCCACATCCACTTTCAGTGGAGAGGGTCTCGTGATCAGTTTACCCTTGTAACAGGGTGGACATGGGAATTTGCCTTTTTGAAGAATCTTCAGGTTCTTCAGGTCAATGCCCCTGGAGTTCTTTATGATGCGGTACATCATAACCGAACCAGGGTGTCCCAGTCGACTGTGCCAGAGTTGGAATTCTGGTGTTTGGGGGCACTGCAGGTGCTCCACCATGGATGTTTCTGGAGTTTGTATACTTATTTGGTAGAGTCCGGAGGGGAGTCCCTTTAAACGTTCCACAATGGTTTTTGAACCATTTGTAAGAGCCGTTACAAGCAAGTATTCCCTTTTATCTTCCTCGACCGTCTCTAAGTGATATCCGTTTAAACGGATGTCTTTGAAGCTTAGGAGGTTACGGATGGATTTAGAGGAGTATAACGCATTTTTAAGTGTTATTTGTGTGTTGCCGGGGAGCAATATAATTGCTTCCCCTGATCCTTCGATTATATTTGCTGGTCCTGAGATTGTTCTCAGTGGGCCAGAATAACTACTTATGCTCGTGAAGTAGTTTGAGTTTTGAAGGATCGAGTGCATCGATGCACTGTCCACTAGGCAGATAAGTTCCATATCTAAAAATTGAAAGACATTCAAGCAATAAATGAAGAGAAAAATCTACTTTCATAAAGATAAATGCTCAAAAAGGAAAATATTGTTTTAACATGGAAATAAAACTAGATACGATGCATAAAATAGAAGATACATTGCTAATTGCATAAAAGGTGGTCCAGATCTAGAGAGTGTCGTCTCCCATGAAATCTTCAGGAGTCCATGAGGTCTCTCCCAACGCTGCGCTCTCCATCAGGTTTGTCTCAGCTCGAGGCTTGAGGCTTGCCTGGTAGAGGTCCTGGAGGTATTTTGCTGTGCGGCAGATTCTGGACCAGTGGCCCGTCATCCCGCATTTGGAGCATTTGTCCTCCCAGTCTTTCTTGGGAGTGCCTCCTTTGTTGGGAATCCTCTTCTGCTTCTTGTCCACGAACTTCTGGTTCTGGGGAGGAGCTGGGGGAGTGGCTTTCTTCCGCTGCTTCTGTTCTTTCCATTTCTGGAATTTTGCCTTTTTGTCCGTCTTCTTCTTCTGGGAAGACTGGAAGTGGGCCTCTGCAGGAGGTGGCAATGGAGCGGAGCCAGGAGGGCGCAGGTTGTGGGTGGCAACCAACAGATCTCTGTTCTGTTCAGCCATAAGTAGGCATGAAAGAAGGTCAGAGTACTTTGTGAACTTCCTCTCTCGATATTGTTGCATAAGGATCATGTCCTTTTCATGGAAAGACGTAAACGTCTTTTCCAGCAACATTTTCTCCGTCACTGGTTCACCACACAACTTCAGGCGTGAGGTGATGCGGAAGAGAGCTGAGTTGTACTCCGCTACGGATTTGAAATCCTGTATGCGGAGGTGAGTCCACTCGTACTGTGCACGGGGGAGTATGACATCCCTCTGATGTCGGTACCTCTCCTCGAGTGCATCCCACAGCTCGTAAGGGTCCTCTACAGTGAGGTACTCGTCCTTTAAGGTCGAGTCTAAGTGTTTCATGATATATATAATGGCTTTCGCCTTTAATATATCGGAAACTTCCTCTGTATGAGGTGCTTCCACTGAAGCCTCCTTGTTAGCTGGGGCAGTACTAGTTGTTGCCTTTTCAGTCTGTGTGAGACTGAAACCATGAGAGCGCAGATGGAACTTCAGGTCCAACTGCCAACTCAGGTAGTTTGACCCATCAGCCTTCAGGACTGAGAAGTCTACATTTGCGAGTCTGGCCATTTTATGATCTAGCATGTACAAAAAATAGCATGTATCAATAAGACTGAAAAGAGACGGACATCCACGCATGTAGTCATTTTCATGGCATGAATTTTAATTACTGTGGTTTTAACATACATGCTTTTTTTCAGGTAATGTGAATAATTAATTACTAAAAATTAACAATCACGCATGCTGTTTAAGGGTTTTCATTGTGACATTAAAACATGGTATTAAAACTAATTAATCAACCACGCAGTTTAATGCATAAACAATGAAAACAGAAATAATGACCTTATGCTATGGGGATCAGCCAGCCGACACCGAAAAAATAAATAAAAAGTCCAGTCCGAAGTTACATCAAAAATAAAATGCATGAAAATAAATTACAACTTGGGAACTTCAGAGAGAAGCCACTATCTTCATTGAGCGAAACGCCTTCAGCTTCTTTTTGGTGTCCTTCGGTCTTCTTTTTACATTTTCATCCTCACATACAAAGTTTCTCTCAAAAGAAAAGAAAAATTACGGGAATTTAAAACGGTGTCGGAAACCTGGCTGATCCCTAAAAACATAGCCTAATTTTTGCACATCCACGCAGATAATATTTTTGCATCATACAACCACGCAGATAATCGAAAAAACACAGGCATTTTAAAGTAATTAAAATTGTGTGTCGTGCAAAAAAAAACATTTTTTTTAAAAAACTTTTTGCCTTTTTGATCCATAATATAATGTTTTATTTTACCGATTTCAACCCTTTTTAAAAATTTCTTTTAACTATTTTGGGCTTTTTAGGGCCAAAAATAATTAAAATAATTTCTGAGGATGGGCTAATTTTCTGGCCTTTTTGGGCCATGAAAACAACCCATTAGGGTTAAAAATTGGGCCTCCCCTGAAAAATAGCCCGTTAGGGTTAGGGTTTCTGAAAACCCTAGGGGGGGCCCGCGGCGTGTCGCCGCGAAGGCTGGCCGCGTAGGGCGCGGCCGTCGTGGCGGCGATAGGCCGCGGCTGCGGGCTGCGGCCACCGCGGCGGCGGGCCGCGGCAACTGGCCGCGGCACAGGGCCGCGGCTTCAGGCCGCGGCAGTTGGCCGCGGCCTGAGGCCGCGGCCGCCACGGCTTCAGGCCGCGGCGCAGGGCCACGGCCTGAGGCCGCGGCGCTTGGCCGCGGCCTGCAGGCCGCGGCACAGTGCCGCGGCCTGAGGTCGCGGCGTTTGTTTCCTCCGGCGGCGCGAAGGGCGCGCCGCCGTTTCGCCCTACGGGCGTACGGAAATTTGGATCGAAGGCGGGGGGTTAAAATCGGGGTTTTCAACAGTTTTGATCGCTAAAAAACAAGTTTTTATTGTTTTAAACATGCAGATCTTATTAAAAATGTTGAATTTAACCGAGTTTGTGAACTTTTTGATCCTAAAACATGCAGATCTAATGAGAAAAGCAAGTTTAGATCTAAAAGTTTGGATTTTTACCGACTAGATTCGACGAGGAATCTGGGCGACGGTTGGTGAAGGATGCCCTTTTCGCTCCCCGTTGAGAAGATTACGATCTTCTTTTTCTGAGCGATTTGTGGATCTCCTTTCCCGCGAGCCGCCGTCTCCTCCAACGAGCGTGATCGTGCTGATAACGTGTTGTGAAGGAAATTTAGGGAGAAATAGGTGTAAGGGGTTAAGAGCCCCCTACCCGTGTATTTATATCTTTCAATAGTGGGTTGGATACCCAATTGGCCCAATGGGCCTATTCATAACACGTCTGTTTATTTCGTGTTTTTGCCAAGATGGGATTCTGAGATGGTGGGTCTCTTTATTTTAGGGTTTTTTTGTAATGGGTCTACGCTATTTTTGAATTTTCTGATGTTTTTTCGTGTATGTATTTTTGGAGGGATAAATTTTGAACGTGTGAGCTGCATTATACTCCTGCTTTGAGGGAAAAAATTCATCCTTTTATCTCTTTCTGCTTTTATTCACTGAATGATTTGTTCGCGAAGAGGTTGCAGTCCTCAGTCCTGGGCTAACATCTGCAACCTCTTCGCAATCTCAGGTACTTTTGAGACTTTTATCTGCAATCTCTTTGCGATTTTCGAATGATGATTGAAAAGCTGAATCTTCTGAATATTTTAGTGTTATATTTGGAAGCATAAGTATCTGGTTCTTTTATATTTGGAAGCATAAGTATCAGGTTCTTTCAGAATTTGCTTTTTCTCCTGGCTCAAGCCGAATTTGTTTTTTCTCCTTTCTCAATTTACAGAGTTCGGTTCTTTATTTTGTTCATTTCTCAATCGCAAAAGCCTAAAAAATGCATGTATTCAATCGCAACAGGCTTTTTATTGAGTTCGGTTCTTTTCTTGACAGTTTTCTCACGTCTTATTTTCAAAGAATAAATTCCCGAAATGTTTTCTATACTTGGTTGCCCTCTCAACTTTGTGAAGACAATAAAAAAACCAAAGAAGAAAAGTTCATAGCTCCAAAATGGAAGCTCAGGGTGTATTTGATGAGGAGAGAGTTAGGGTAAATGCATTTACTTTCAGTAATAAAAGCATACATTAAAGGCTATTACTGCGTTGTCCAAAACTCCATGTTATGGTGAGAGGTGTGAGGCTTTTATCCTCCGTCAAAATCTGATCTTTTGCTTTGCGATGTTGCTTTTGACCTCCTGCTTTTCTCAAGCTTGAATTTATTCTTGGATGTCAAAAAATGTTTACTCCCGAAATGTTTCAAGCTTGAACCCATTTGATTTGATTTGTAGATTATGCCTTAATGCCATCCAAATGTGGGCACGAGTTTCTTCTTCACAGTCACATAGGATTTGATTTGTAGATTATGCCTTGAACTCACGTTCTTTGAATAACATCTACCAGTATTTAGTTTGTTTAAGATTTTCTATGTTTAATACTGCTAAATTTTGCAGTTTTGCTTTAATACTGCTAAAGGTAGCACGGTTTTCAGTCTCTCGCCGATCTATTGGGGGGGTTTTGACCAAATTTTTGATTTTTTTTGCCAATTTTTAGATCTATTGAAGGGATTAGCACGATTCTCATCATCATCATCATCATTGACGTCGTCTTACTCGCCACCGTAACCGAGCGCTGTGAGGATCTCGGACTCCCCTTGCTTCCCACCGTACGCTGCATCCCTCAAATGTAAGACGATCCAATTTATATTTTAGCTCGATTTCTTACTTATTTATCTTTTATAGGACATTTCATTAGATTGTCCAC
Source organism: Scilla litardierei (assembly GCA_030789695.1). Taxonomy (NCBI): domain Eukaryota; kingdom Viridiplantae; phylum Streptophyta; class Magnoliopsida; order Asparagales; family Asparagaceae; genus Scilla; species Scilla litardierei. The sequence continues at coordinate 12,437,981 of CM061139.1, forward strand.
AGATTATTGAGTTCCCTGCACTTGACAGTCAAATATTGTTGCTCATACAGTAGTTGTTTATTATCACATATCATTCCATTGTTCTGGGTTTTTTGTTTGAACAACTTGCATCAATGTAATCTTTTCCTCTGCTTTACTCTGTAGTTTGCTAAATGAGAAACTGATTTGATGGGAACCATAATTAGTGTGAGCCCATGAGAAACTGATTTTAATACAAAAAAGGTGTGGATTTTAATACAAAGAAATGTTACTCATAATAGATGTAAATATATCTTTGCTATGTTAATATATGCTTTCTTATAAGGATTTGTTTGGATGGGTAAGAAAAAGGTTTGTTGAATTTCAGCTGGTCAAAAATATTATGCCAATGGTATACATTATCTGCTACGTCTTAAATGCCATAGTCATACCACTGTGTATATGAGTTTTTATATTTTAGTTTTTACATTCTAACAACTGCGTAATAAACATTAGTGCTTATGTTCAGCAAGTATTTATATTTTCGTCTTCATTTTATTTAAACCATTTCTTCTTTATTGTATAGACTGCGTTGTCTTTGATCCGTCATCCAGATTTCTATATTTCTGCATCTTCATCTGTAAGAAGCCACAATATTCTCAATTGGATTGATGTCTTTAATTGCATGTTAAATACTGCTAAATTTTGGAGTTTTTCTTTCATATAGATTGTATACAAATATCCATAGAGAAGCATGATTTGTTCTAATATTTATTCAACACTATTTTTATTGGTGCATTAAATTCACTAACAATTTTCAACACTGTTGATGTAACACGTGACAATTTTCTCAATAAATTTGTTTAAGATAATATCGAACAGTATTCTAGAGTTTGTTTAACATCAACATTTATCAGGGACCAGTGACGAGTTAAATTTTCTTCTCAATTGGATTGATCTCCCCATATTTAACATGGAACAGTATTCTAGAGTTTGTTTAAGATTTTCTATTATCTTAATTTCATGTTTAATACTGCTAATTTCATATTTAGTTTGTTTAACATCAACATTTAACACGGACCATGGACAATTCAACAGTATTATCTTCCTCAATAAATTATCTCCATAACAATTTTAAAAGCAAAATTTTTGGGTCCAACTAATATGGGTCCCATAAAATTTAATCGTTAAACTCTAGTATCCCTTTTGACCGAAGCTCGGCGACGACGTCATCTACCACCTGGCGGCGACGACGTCTTCTACCACCTGGCGGCGACGACGTCTTCTACCACCTGGCAGTGACTACCCATGACAACAACTGTGACGCCATGCAATCCGAACTGGGTTGAGATCCCGATCCAAATACTTCCCTCTTTTACACACACACGCGCGCACACGCACACACATCTCTCTCTCCTTTGGCACTGCAAGCGGTCCTTGCATCACACACACACATCTCTCTCTCTCCTTTGGCACTGCAAGCGGTCCTTGCATCATGTGTGTGGAGTTTTTTGGTTCCCTGTTCAATATATGCACAAGTTTCGGCTGATTATTTCCAACTTTGTCGGTACATGGTTGTTGAAATAACTATCTTGCAAACATATTTGTTTAATATTAGTGGTTATCATTATTTCTCCATTTAGTTTAAATGATTTAGTTGTAGGTTGGAGTTATTTGACCAGCCTACATCTTTTAGCATTCCCATTTGTTTCGCATCAACATGCAACCGGTATGGAATTTGTTATTAGAACCAAATCTGTCACGCCCCGCTCTCCCAAGTACGGGGAGCGTAGCTGACGAGGCCGCCGTAGTATTTAGACTCAGGCTTCGAGCCCTCTTATCTAAATACTACTAGACATTTTTTTGTGGTTTAATATAAAATAATTAGCAGGCCACTGTAACACACTGGAATAATACACAGAAAAAAAGTGCTCCAACAGAAAATAAAACGCAGTACTAAAAAGAAATGCATCAACACAGAAATTACATTACATGACATTGCGTAAGTTCATATACATACATACAACAGCTGAACAAAGGGGGTACAAAAGTGGGTACAACAAAAAGTAGAAAGCCCCAACCCAAAAGTACAAAAGGACTACACCCAGTACAACTCACCCACTAGTCTAACCCCGGGAAGTCTAACTGAACAAGGTCGCCCGTAGGCTCTACCTCAGATGTACCAGCACCGATCTCTGACTCCGGGACACCCGTAGACTGCTTGGGTCTCGCACCTGAAAACCACGGGATGGGACACGTCAACGCGTGACCCAGTAGAAACTCCTAACACTCTAGTAGAACCCAGTTTTAGAACTGGTCTTCCTAACTAACTAACTAACTACAAGAGTCACATCATTACATGTTTATGCAGAAATTAAGAACAGAACATAAATGCTGATAGTCAATAACAGAAAGCAGAGCAGAAATAAATTTACTGATTAAATTAATTAAAATTAATCGTTATTCTGGTTTGGAACCCGGGTAAACCGTAGACTGCTAAGGAAGCGGACTTCACACAGGGTGGGTGAAAAGTTGTACCACTCCAGCGACACGAGCACTGGAGGGGCCTCTCATATCTCCGTACCCGACTGGACAAGGTATCGGAGCGAGACTCATCTCGGTTTTTCTGTCGGACAAATGGAGAAACCATCATTTACCGTCATGGTGCGACACGAGTGCACCAGCGGCCTCTCTAGCCCTCTCAACTCCCCTTCCGGGGGTGACACATCGGGCGAGACTATCGTACTATTGTCCGCTCCTTAACACCTAAAATTTACCCGTGTTCCCCCAAACCCACATCTGGAGTCTTACCCATTTCAAAAATGGACCGAGTCCTCCGATGTCAAACTCTGCTCACTCATTGTTTTTCTTGTGTTAGAACGTTTCTTCATTTAACAATGAATCAACTAGTGGTCTCAAATACCACTTTCATTTCAACTTACATGAATTTTCTCATCATCATCATCATTTCCAAAATAACATATTTTTTGAAACATCCACATAATCACAGGTACCAATAGCATACTAATGGGAACATGATTAGCATAAACAAAATTAACTTGGAACAAAAATGCACTATGACAATTTCTAAGCAAGATTAGCATATGAATCTGTCTAAACTGTCTGTCCAGAAAGAATGGCTCTGCAGACATATGTACAGCCAGAATTAGCTTCTGGTCCCTTCTTCACAGTTGTAGATAATTTTTTGTAGTTTTCCATAGTATCCTTGATTGTATTTTTCTGATTTTTCTACTATTGTATATAATTTTTCTAAGTTGCTGTCTTGTGCTAAGAAAAATTCCAGCAACTTGTTTTTCCGACTAAACTAGTTCTTTAACATCATTTAGCACCAAACACACCATATATCATACAATGAAATATACTAACAACTTAGCATACTAAAATGTGACGATCATAACCTTTGAACATGGAAGCTAACACAACCAACATAGCTATGGAAATATGATAACAAGCTTGGGAACATAAAACAATTTGTTCTTAAACTTAACATGGCATAAAACATACATGATTTGCAAGGCATAATTTTTCCTAATAAAAGATAACACTTTCTATGGCATGTTGACATAAATTAAATCCTAATTTACATATCATAATTTCCTACTCAAAATCTTTTCATAATGATCTATCTTAAATAAGTTCCTAGTGCTAAAACTAAATCTTACTAAGGTGTTAGGAATCTACCTCCAAAAGTACTCCAAAATTTCTTTGGCCCTTCTTAATCCTTGATGGGGAGCCTCCTAGTCTTCTCTTTCAATCTCCCAATTGACCTCCAAGGTTTGGGTATTTTTGAGGTATTTGGGGTTAATTTTTGGAGTTAGGATGAAAAGGGAAAGTGGGGGAGCTTGGTGGTGGAGTGGGAGGTGCAAGGGGTGGTGATTTGAGGAGCAAGGAGGAGCAAAGGGGATGAAAGGGAGGAGGAAGAAAATTTGGCCAAAATTGGGAAGGAGAGGGAGAGTGAGAGAATATGGGATTTTCTTGTTTTTTTTATTTTTCTTTGCCTAGATTTTAGGTCTCCCTAAAACCCTCTCATCCTTTCATTTAGTCAAAGTCTAAGCCATGTGTCCATCCTAAAACTAACAAGATGACACCTATTAGGCTAAGGTGTCATGGTAAAACAAAAGTTAATTTTGTATTTTAGAAAAATTGAAATACAAGGGAAATACTCCATACCTCATTCAATACATAGTATTTCATTCTAATACTCTTATTTACTAAATTCAAAAGATGAGTTTAAAATATTTTAAAATTAATTACTACACCAAATAATTAAAAGAAAAATACAAGCATACTCCCAAAAATATACGTACGCATTTACGCCAAAATACGTACAAGTATGCATACATTGAAATTGGGGTCATTACATCCACCCCCCTTAAAATAAATTCCGTCCTCGAAATTTCAAATTAAGGGAGACAAAACATTCTATACATCATATTACATACATAACAAAATTACATCAGACAAACAAGTGAGGGTACTTCTCTTTCATCTCATCCTCGAGTTTCCAGGTAGACTCTCCTGGTGACTCTCGGTGCCACCTAACTCTCACTAGGTTGAGCGAATTTTTCCTCAGCATCTTCTGCCTTCGGTCTAGAATGGCCACAGGCTGCTAATCATAAGTCAAGTATGGTCGTACTCCTAGCCACACTACGTTTCATGCCGTACCACCAAAAATGTTGTCGCAGATCACGATACATCTTGGTGCCTCCAGGATGGATAGAATAAGGTGAGCTATGAGCTTCCCTTAACAGTTCATCCCGAATGTCACCCGATGGCACAAAAATCATGCTCCCAAAATGTAGAGACACATCTTCATGAATATAGAAATCATTACGAAGTCCGGCCTCTATCTGCGCTCGAATCTTCTTCAACTTCTCATCTCCAGACTGAGCTGCCTTAATCCTTTCAACTAAATCAGATTGAACCTGCAAATTCATCATCATCGCTGATGTACCAGGTAAGACAACCTTAATCTCCATATGCCGAATATCACCCAAAAGTTCTCTCTGAGCTGTCAACATCATCATTGCCAGCATGCGACTAAGAGCATCAGGCACTACGTTGACTTTCCCATGGTGATATTGGAGGTTGACATCATAATCAGCCATCAACTCAAGCCATCTGCACTGTCGCATATTCTACTCTTTCTGAGTGAACACGTACTTCAAACTCTTGTGATCTGTATATATCTTTACACGTTCACCCAGAAGAAAATGCCTCCATAACTTCAATGCAAACACCACTGCTGCTAATTCCAAGTCATGCGTAGGGTAGTTCCTCTCATGAGTCTTTAACAATCTAGAAGCATAAGATACTACCCTACCATGCTGATGTAAAACACATCCCAATCCTCTACCTGACGCATCACAGTAAATCTCATATCCACATGAACAGTCTGGAATCGTTAGGACAGGAGCAGTGATCAATCTATGCTTCAGTTCATCAAATGCTCGCTTACATTCATCTGACCAACTGTAAGCAACATTATTCTTGGTTTGATGAGTCATCGGTGCAGCAATCTTAAAGAAATCCTTGATGAACTTCCTGTAGTATCTGGCCAATCCCAAGAAACTTCTGATCTCTGTAACTGACTTAGGAACTGGCCACTTCTCTACTGCAGCAACCTTCTCTGGATCTACAGCTATCCCATCTCCAGATACAACATGCCCCAGAAAAGAAACCTTCGTCAACAGACACTTGCTATACTTAGCATATAACTGGTACTGTCTCATAGTCTCTAGGACTATCCTCAGACGCTCAGCATGATCTTCCTCTGATCTAGAGTACACCAAGATATCATCTATGAAGACGACCACAAACTTATCCAAGTACTCATAGAAGACTTGGTTCATCAACCTTGTGAATGTGGCTGGTGCATTAGTAACAACGAAAGGCATCGCTAAGAACTCATAATGACCATACCGGGTTCTAAATGCAGTCTTCTAAATATCTGATCCTCTGACCTTCACCTGATGATACCCACTTCTCAAATCCAACTTGGAATACACTCGCGATCCACCCAACTGATCGAAGATATCGTCAATCCTAGGAAGAGGATACTTATTCTTCACAGTAACCTTATTCAACTCCCGGTAGTCGATGCACATCCTTCGAGATCCATCCTTCTTATTCACCAAAAGTACTGGCGCACCCCATAGTGAAACACTTGGATAAATAAGACCACGCTCTGACAAATCCTTCAACTGACTACGAAGCTATGCTAATTCTGGAGGAGCCATACTGTATGGAGCCTTCGCAATCGGTTGAGTGCCTGGAATCAGATCGATGGTGAACTCCAAATATCTATCTAGAGGAAGCTATAGATATCGTCTGGAAAGACATCAGAAAAATCTCGGACTACCCTCGGTAATACAGGTTCAGCATCCATCTCCATCATCACTTCTACTGGGCTGGCCTTAAACTTCAACGGTCCAAGGGAACTACTGCCACTAAAGAATTCAAATTCTGGATGATCAGGAATATGAAATACTATCTTCCTGAGTCTACAATCTATTGTGGCATAGAACATCCCTAACCAGTCCATCCCAAACACTCCTTCAAAATGAGGCACTCCATCACTAAGAAATCTGCATACAGCCTACGTCCACAAATCTCAATAGGACACTGTCGGTATCCTAAAGAACTGTGAATCACTCCACTCCCTGTATGAATATTCCAACTAGAAGAAAAGGAGTCTATTACTAAGGAATTCCTAGTCACAAACTGCTGAGACATGAAGCAATGGGATGCTCCCGAATCAAAAAGTGACAAGGCAAGGAAGGAAGCAACTCTAATAACACCTAAGAGGATAAACATAAACTAGCATAAGAATCTAATCATCCTAATCACAACAACAAACATAACACACTATAATAGAAATAACAAAGCATTCAATTCTAAAAAGAAATAGGTACCAGTGATCACTCGACCGGTGTCCTCTGCCTCCACAGCTGACATGGTAAAAGCCTAACGCCTCGGCGCCGCTCTCCTATGGGTCTGCTGCTGCTGGGGAGGTCTAGATGGTCCCCTCGGAGTCACTGTACCAAGTGGCGGCTATGGTGGCAGCAGTGGAAGGCTCTGTGGAGCTGGTGGAAGGGTCCTCTGCTGCACAGGCCGGACTTCCACTGGTGCCCCCAGAATCTGAAGTCTGCCCCGGCTGAGGACACTGCCTACTGATGTGTCCTGACTAACCACAGGTCAAACACCACCCATGCCTAAACTTGCAATCCCGCTGCTCATGCCCAGTCTTCCCACAAAATCCACAAGGCAACTGCAGCTGTGGCGCTGGTGGAGCTCCAGGCCTCCAGAACTGTGTGGTCTGAGTAGGCCTCAGAAAACTCCTCTGCTGACCCGCAGGGCGCCTCTCTGCTACTGCTGCTGGACCTCTACCCACACTCTTCAGATGTGTCTCATACATCCTGGCCGCCTCCAGCACGGCACTATATGTAAGCAACACCTGGGTCGACATCGCTGCTCTGAACTCGGGGTCCAACCCCATCCTGAATCGCCTAGCTCTGATAGCCTCTGACTGTACCAACTCCGAAGAAAACTTGCTCAATAGTGAGAACTCTGCATCATAAGCATCCACGCACCGTCGTCCCTGTGTCAGGTGCTCGAACCTCAAACGAAGCTCATCCTTCTTCGTCTCTGGGAGGAACTGAGCCTCAAACAGCTGTCTAAACTTCTCCCACGAGATCGGCTTAGTCAAATGTAACTCCTGAGCATCCCACCAATCTCGTGCCTGATGTGTCAGCTGTCTCTTCGCGGCTTCCACCCATTTATCTCTCGGGTATCCCACAGCCTCCAGGTCATTCTCAAAAAGCCTAATCCACTCGTCCACCTCCAGAGGACTCTCCTTACCTGAAAAAGACTTCGGGTGCAAAGCTTTGAACTGCCTGATACCCACTGGCTTCGGTGGCGCACCACTAGCCATTCTATCATACATCTGCTGTAGATGCTCTAAAATCCCTATCAGAATCTTCCCCATCAGGAAAGCCTCAGAAGATGCATCATCAGAAGCAGGAGCCCTATTCTCGGACGATCCAATTCCCCGGATCCATTCTGCAAGAACGAACATGTTAAACAATATTCAGTACAAAAATTGCGAATTATAATATTGGAGCCTTACTTGTACTATTCTTACGTGTATCGCAGTGTGATCTGACCTGCATGGGACACCACAAAATCAATAATAGATACTTGATTTACCATCATAAATCAAACTTATACTATACACTCAATTTAGGCATATGTTGATAATGACTTATCTCGAAGAATATTAGCATCACAGAAGATACAAGCTGATGTGTCATTACATTCCACATTTTATCGATAAGATTCCACGTCAAAATGATTGCTCAATTACATATTTTATATGCTTTTACGCTATTATTTGGAATAATATGACTTTCGGAGCGTTTATGTCCATTTCAGGGATTTGGGTGATATTAGAGCAATTTGGAGCCAATAAGACAGTCGGTGATGTGAGAGCACCAATGAGACTCATGATGGCATGTTTGAGGTGTCAAAGAAGAATACTGGAGCAAGGAAGAGGCAAGAGAGAAGGTCGCTCGATCGAACTAGGATGAGACGAAGGAATCGAGCGACCCGAAGTGCTGAAAACAGGACAACCGTGCACTATTTCTAAATCTGCTATCACCTGGGATTTTTAACTATTTTTCTGATATTGTTCCCAGGTAGTAGAATTCAAGACGGTTCCAACGCCACTAAGAACACATAAATAGGAGGTTGGATGAGCCCTGGAGAATTTCTGCAAGTTGATGGTGCAGTGCTGAAATTGTTCTCAGCAGCCTACTCGGCCGAGTAGCACTCTACTTGGCCTGAGTCGTGCACTACACAGTCAGAATGCTATTTTTGGTGTCTGACTCGATCGAGCAACTTCCTACTCGGCCCGAGCAACTCCTACTCAACCCGAGTCATGTGCAAATGAGGCTAAAGTGTGTTTTTAGTCCCAATCAGCCGAGCAATCTTCGACTCGACCGAGCAACCACCTACTCGGCCCGAGTAACCTCCTACTCGACTGAGCAGCACCGAATCATCCCAGGTTGGCAGAGCGACGATTTTGGAAGATTTTTGATCTCTGTACAACTCGACCGAGCAGCCAAACGACTCGACCGAGCTGCTGAACGACTCGACCGAGCAGCTATGTGCTCGGACCGAGTCGCTGTGGGCCCATTGCAACCGGATTTTTGGGGACGTTTGCGAGGGTTTTTGGGTGATTTTTGCGCAGCCGCCGAGGGGAGTTCTGGAGAGATTTGGGTAGAGACTTCTGTAGAGAGTTTTAGGGGAGTTTTTAGAGAGAATTTTGAGGAGATTTTTGTATACTTTTCTAAAGAGAATTTTTAGATCCTTCTTAGACTTTTGTAGAGACGATCTTTTGGGGAGTTTGGCTATGCCCTAGGCCCCTCCTTTATATCAAGATAAGTATTTTTGCCCTTTTTAATTCTTTTATTATTTCTTTGTGATTTATTATTGTTTATCCATTCTTGATGCATGCAATGAAATCTTTGTGCGTTATGTTATCTATTGATATTGCTATGCTTGGGTAATCTTTTCTAGGGCTAAGGGATTAGCCCATGGATCTTAGGACTTAGTTGCAAAGTTGAAACTTTTATGATGCATTGGTATAATTGGGGTTGTATTTTGGTTGATCTAGCAAAATCCCTAGGAGAATTCGTACTGAGATCGTGCCCACGGTCGGTGGAATCGATTAGCTTAAGGAATATCCTACGGATTTAATTAGGGAGTTAGTGGATTCAACCGAGGCACATTACCATGCCCGGCTCGTGTCTTGAGGGGATCCACCGATGAACTATATAACTAATTGACGGCTACCGCCATTGCGTCAGTAAGAGCCACTAAAATACCTCGAGGCTCTAACCCACGAGAGTGGTATGAGTTGAGAGCATTCGAACCACGAGAGTGGTAAGAATATTGTAGATCCTTAATGCACGTATTGCGTGCACCTACGGGCTAATGTGATACATTAGATTCATGGTGCTTAGAACCATGAATTCTACATTCTAGAGGCTACGATCCCCCAATTAGACCAACACAACGTAGAATTCTTAACCAAGCATTGACGTCCAACGATCCTAGTGGTGAGTCCTCGAGCCCTAGTCTTTTCTTTCTTTCTTTGTGTGGAACCCCATATTTGCGACATCGAGTGACACGACTTTCGCATCCATCACCATCACGACACTCCACAATCCACATCCACCAATAAACCCTCAAGTCTAACTCAACCAAGGAGTAGATATGTATTATAGCATCGATTTCCCATGTTCGATACCCGCTTGTCACTATACCGTGCGCTTGCGGTAAACGACATCGTCTCGGGAGTTGATTCCGGATGCATCAAGTTTATGGCGTCGTTGCCGTGGAGGCGTTCCGCCATATTATCTATTTACCACAATTAGGTTGATTAACTTGCGTAAAAAAATCCCAAAAAACAAATTTTTTTTAATAAATAAATAAATCAAAGAGAGAGAAATTTTTCCCGCCACCTGTTTATCATTATTTCTATCTTCTTGTGCCACTGATATTTTTCTCCAGGTATTTGCCTTTGTTTATCAGGTGCTATAGCTGAGATGGCTGAGCTTATATGGACCACATATTTTTATGCGCACCTTGATAGGATTCTTGCATGACAAGCTGAGGACCTTGATGCTTCAACCTGTGAGGAGACAATGGTCCGAGAGACTCTGCAGCCACCTCATCCTTTCATGGACGCTGAGGACTATCCCACAGAGCTTATTGCTCCCATTCAGGGAGAATCTTTTACTCCCTCGCCCTTTGCTTTTGATTCCCCTCATGTATGTGATGTTTTTTATGATACATATTTTGATGACTCATCGTGCCTTTTGCATGATACATATACATATGATCAAGAGGTACGATGGGACGTATACGAGGAGAGCGAGGAGTTAGCACACATGGACGCTGTTGAATATGATCAGGAGGTGCGCTGGGATGAGTCTGACGATGATGAGGAACATCCTGACGAGACCCACTCTGTTATGCCAGAGCTACCTGAGGAACCAGAGGAAAACAACCTGGAGTTGATCGACGTGGTGCACGAGCATAGAGATTTATTTCCAGGGAAGTGTTGTCAACCATTTTTTATTTTAAATACTATTGTTGATGACCCTCTCTGGAATACATTTATTTTGGGGAAAAATTATCCACATCAGATTGATGCAGTTCATCTCTTGCAGGGTACAGGTGGAGTCCTTGGAGAGATCCTGGGAGCCGTATTGCTGGAATCTGATGGAGCCCGTGGAGATACGCACCTGGCGGAGCCACAAAAAGTGCAGATAGAGCAGCTACCTGCATCGGCAAATATTCTGGATCCGCCTTTCGCTACAGGTGGTAGCAATCCAGTAATGTAGAATTTTATGCTTTTAATAAACTCGAATCCTCTCGACAGCGAGAGGACCGTATAGGATTTTATTTGTTTTTTAGTTAAATAAATTCACCCCATATGACGGCTCATTTATCTTTTGCACCCAACCCTCTACTTATCATGCATGCCCACCATTATATTTGGCGTTTATTTCGCCTCTCCCCCCCCCCCAATTTTTATGTGATGTTTAAGCTTGGGGGAGAGAGACCATTTTGTTGAGTGGCGCCCCCTTTCTTATCGTTGTCCTCTATTTATATCATACACACATTGAGGACAATGTGATGTTTGAGCTTGGGGGAGTGCATAGTGCACGCACGTCGCTCCATCGTGAAATACAGTTCGTATTTTCCGTATGAACCTTGTTCACTCTTATAGTTATGTCTCATATGCTTTATTTTCTATGTGGATTTGTTTTTTTATGAACCCTGATATCTGTTAGATTAGAGTTTAATTTCTTGATTAGTGTATCTTTGTTAATATGCTTTTTCATAGTTGAATCCATAGTTTCACAACCATATTCTCGAAACAGTTAAGTTAAAAATGAATGAATCAACTCTGAAAATTATTTGACTTCTGCGTGTTTTGATTGATAATTATATTGCTTCATGGATATTTAGTGATTCAAAAGAGATGGGATAACCCCACAACAACCAAAGTAGCGATGATTAGGATTCCTGAAACTGAGCCATGTCTAGATTCTATGCTTTTTCCTTTTCTTTTGAAAATAGCCAATAAATGATCTTTGATCATACTTTGCATTCCATCACGTTTACGTGAGTTTGCAAAAATCCCAATAATACAAAAATCAAACAAATATCTTGAATAAAAGGCCCTAAGGGTTCTTCGTAAACTAATGCCCTAAGTCCGTCTGGTCTGAGATGCATAGGCCGCTTCTTGTATATATTGAGTTATCTCGTGTATACAAAGAAAGAAAAATGCATATGAAATTTTCATATAGCCAAAAACAATATAAAACTACAAAATCCCATATCCTTATCTCCATTTCTTTATAGAACTAAGACATGGCAAAGTTGATGGGTTCTAGGAGTCTTGAAATGGTCGTAGTGTGGTGATGCCTTACTTGATTGAATTTGCTAAATTTATTCCACGAAATATAATAAAATACCACGCATGCTTGAAAATGTTTGATCATGACATATTATACTGTTTAGAGAATGAGTTGTGAACTTTGGTTTCATTTCTGTGAACTTAGTATATTGCATGATAAACTATGATATGATATAACTCTAATCTCTTTTTATTGCTTATCAAGTTCATTTTATTTATTGAAATCCACGTTATTTTAATTTGAGCAAGATTTAATTATTTGGGTGCGTATGTATCCTAATTTCATATTGATGTGTGTTCACGAGATCTTGCATATCTTGGGTTCTTGTATTTTTCTAAATTTAACATTGAACCCCTTGTCTCCATTTACACATCACTGGCTCACATCTTCATTGTATCCCACTCCCGTGTTAGCTTCTTACTAGTCTTCCTCGAGGACGAGTAAGAGGTAAACTTGGGGGATTTTGATGTTTCATTACATTCCACATTTTATCGATAAGATTACACGTCAAAATGATTGCTCAATTACATATTTTATATGCTTTTATGCTATTATTTGGAATAATATGACTTTCGGAGCGTTTACGGCCATTTCAGGGATTTGGGCGATATTGGAGCAATTTGGAGCCAATAAGACGGTCGGCGACGTGAGAGCACCAATTAGACTCATGATGACATGTTTGAGGTACCAAAAAAGAATACTGGAGCAAGAAAGAGGCAAGAGAGAAGGTCTCTCGATCGAACTATGATGCGGTGAAGGAATCGAGCGACCCGAAGTGCAGAAAACAGGACAACCGTGCACTATTTTTAAATCTGCTATCACTTGTGATTTTTCACTATTTTTCTGATATTTTTTCCAGGTATTAGACTTCAAGACGGTGCCAACGCCATCAAGAACGCATAAATCGGAGGTTAGATGAGCCCTGGGGAATTTCTGCAAGTTGATGGTGCAGTGCTGAAATTGTTCTTAGCAGCCTACTCGGCCGATTAGCTCTCTACTCGGCCCGAGTCGTGCACTACACAGTCAGAATGCTGTTTTTGGTGTCTGACTCGACCGAGCAACTTCCTACTCGGCCCGAGAAACTCCTACTCGGCCCGAGTCATGTGCAAATGAGGCTGAAGTGTGTTTTTTTAGTCCCAATCAGCCGAGCAACCTTCGACTCGACCGAGCAACCTCCTACTCGGCCCGAGTAACCTCCTACTCGACCGAGCAGCACCGAATCTGTCCAGGTTGGCAGAGCGATGATTTTGGAAGATTTTTTATCTCTGTACAACTCGACCGAGCAGCCAAACGACTCGACCGAGCTGCTGAACGACTCGACCGAGCAGCTATGTGCTCGGACCGAGTCGCTGTGGGCCCATTGCAACCGGATCTTTGGGGACATTTGCGAGGGTTTTTGGGTGATTTTTGCGCAGCCGCCGAGTGGAGTTCTGGAGAGATTTGGGTAGAGACTTATGTAGAGAGTTTTAGGGGGAGTTTTTAGAGAGAATTTTGAAGAGATTTTTGTATACTTTTCTAAAGAAATTTTTAGATCCTTGTTAGACTTTTGTGGAGACGATCTTTTAGGAAGTTTGGCTATGCCCTAGGCCCCTCCTTTATATCAAGATAAGTATTGTTGTCCTTTTTAATTCTTTTATTATTTCTTTCTGATTTATTATTGTTTATCCATTCTTGATGCATGCAATGAAATCTTTGTGTGTTATTTTATCTATTGATATTGCTATGCTTGGGTAATCTTTTCTAGGGCTAAGGGATTAGCCCATGGATCTTAGGACTTAGTTGCAAAGTTGGGATTTTTATGATGCATTGGTATAATTGGGGTTGTATTTTGGTTGATCTAGCAAAATCCCTAGGAGAATTTGTACTGAGATCATGCCCACAGTCGGTGGAATCGATTAGCTTAAGAAATATCCCACAGATTTAATTAGGGAGTTAGTGGATTCAACCGAGGCACATGACCATGCCCGGCTCGTGCCTTGAGGAGATCCACCAACGAACTATATAACTAATTGACGGCTACCGCCATTGCGTCAATAAGAGCCACTAAAATACCTCGAGGCTCTAACCCACGAGAGTGATATGAGTTGAGAGCATTCGAACCATGAGAGTGGTAAGAATATTGTAGATCCTTAATGCACGTATTGCGTGCACCTACGGGCTAATGTGATACGTTAGATTCATGGTGCTTAGAACCATGAATTCTACATTCTAGATGTTACGATCCCCAATTAGACCAACGCAACGTAGAATTCTTAACCAAGCATTGACGTCTGACGATCCTATTGGTGAGTCCTCGAGCCCTAGTCTTTTCTTTCTTTCTTTGAGTGGAATCCCATATTTGCGACATCGAGTGACACGACTTTCGCATCCATCACCATCACGACACTCCACAATCCACATCCACCAATAAACCCGCAAGTCTAACTCAACCTAGGAGTAGATAGGTAATATAGCACCGTTTCCCCATGTTCGATACTCGCTTGCCACTATACCGTGCGCTTGCGGTAAACGACATCGTCTCGGGAGTTGATTCCGGACACATCACAAGACCGCTAAATTTTTTACTCTAAATTGTTGTTTCGAGCCGAATTTGCCGAAGGCACCCGACCGATAAATTTTTTTCACTAATTTGTTGTTCCACGTCTATGGCGCCCGCTAAATTTTTTTCCAATAATTTGTTGTTCCGCGTTGAAGGCGCCCGTTAAATTTTTTTCGCTAATTTGTTGTTCCGCGGCAAAGGCACTTGTCCCGAATTTGTTGTTTCGTGCCAAAGGCGCCCGCGTTACTAAATTTTCTTACCCTAATTTGTTATTGATTTAAATTTTGGCTACAAAAATTATTTTTTTGGTAAAAAATATTTCGCGGGAGAAAATCTTAAATGAACCATGCCCGTGGGCATGGTTATGATTAGTATATATATATATATATATATATATATATATATATATATATATATATATATATATATATAGGAAAATTTTCAAATGAGAACATTTCACACGGTGCGAAAATGTTTTTATCTTTTTTTTTGAAATTTTTTTTTTCAAAAATTCTTTTTTCTACCCTCATTATATGTTGTTATACCCCCCTCAAAAAATAATGGTTGAGAAATAATGTCATTTGGCCTTCGATCAAGGCATTTCATCAAATTCGCACGTTTTGAGACCGTTAAATTTGTAACGGGTGGATGTGTGCTCTAATGCCCAACGGGTTCACCCATTATTTTCCCTGGGGAATATAATTGTATGGATTAAACATCAAAAAAAGAATTTTTGAAAAAAAAAATTTCAAAAAATAAAAAAAATGTTTTCGCACGGCTTTCGCACGGGTTTTTTCGCAACGGAAGATCGTTTTTTGGATACTATTATATTATATAAAAGAGGGATGTTATCAAGAGAAATTGGATAAGAGAATTTGGATACTATTATATAAAAGAGGGATGTTATCAAGAGAAATTGGATAAGAGAAATTGGACATGAGAAATTGGATTTGAGAATTTGGATATCTATTATATAAAAGAGGGATGTTATCAAGAGAAATTGGATAAGAGAATTTGGACATGAGAAGTTGGATAAGAGAATTTGGATATCTATATTACAATTAAGGGCAGATTTTGAATTTGTCCTATGTGGCAATGTCACATCAAGTTTTGGAGGGAAATTTTTGGGTTGAAGAGAAATTTGTTGGGAATACACAAAAACATTGAAATTAGGAATTGCCTTTTTAATATTAGTTATGAAAAAAATGTTGTGGACACACACAATCTCATCTTGGGAATGAACGTGAGCTGTGGGAGAATGAATGCGGGAGAATGATGCCAACTCATTGATCCGTGTTGCAAAACCCTGTAAAATTTCGATCCCATCTGCCGATATTTCAGGGGAAACTAATAATTATTGATGTTTGTTTAAAATTAGTTGGTCCAAGATTTTTAAATGAACAGTGTCCCACGGGCACGGATTATACGTATATGAAGCCGCGCCCGCGTCGAAGGCGCCCGCTAAATTTTTAACGCTGATTTGTTGTTCCGCGCCTAAGGCACCCGCGTCGAAATTGTTGTTTTACGTCGAATTTGTTATTCTGCGCCGAAGGCACCTAAGTCAAATTTGGTTTTCTGTGCCGAAGGCGCATGCGCTGAATTTGTTGTTTCGCGCCTAAGGCACCCGCGTCGAAATTGTTGTTTTACGTCGAATTTGTTGTTCTGCGCCGAAGGCACCCACGTCGAATTTGGTTTTCTGTGCCGAAGGCGCATGCGCTGAATTTGTTGTTTCGCGCCTAAGGCACCCGCGTCGAAATTGTTGTTTTACGTCGAATTTGTTGTTCTGCGCCGAAGGCACCCACGTCGAATTTGGTTTTCTGTGTCGAAGGCGCATGCGCTGAATTTGTTGTTCCGCGCCGAAGGCGCCCGCACCATTTTTTAACGCTGATTTGTTGTTCCGCGCCTAAGGCACCTGCGTCGAAATTGTTGTTTTACGTCGAATTTGTTGTTTTGCGCCGAAGGCATCCACGTCGAATTTGGTGTTCTGTGTCGAAGGCGCATGCGCTGAATTTGTTGTTCCGCCCCGAAGGCACCCACGCCGAAGGCGCCTGTGCCGCTAAATATTGTAAGCTAATTTGTTTTTCTTTTAAATTTTGGCTTTGAAAAAAAAAATTCGGGGAACAAAGATTTCGCAAGGGAAAATCTTAAATGAACCGTGCCCGCGGGCACGGGTTATGACTAGTATATATATATAATACAGTTGACAACTGTTTTTGAATTTTAGGGCTGACTAGGACAAGCTGACTAGGACAAAGAGGTTGATAGAAAGATGGCCAGGATTTAATCTTGGGGAATGAACGGTTTAGATGAAGTTTTAAGATAGCTTTACTTGGAACTCAGCCTAAATATTCTGATTTGTGGGTCCCATTTGCATGGGGAGATATGATTTTGCTAGGGAAGATCAAGAGTCTGTTTTTGGGATAGCAATATGCTTTTTGGGGAAGAGCAACAGTCATTTGAGCTTCCCAAGAGCTTCCCATGTTTTGCTAGCAGCAAGGCGCAAGGCATCAAGGTTGGATTTCTAAATTTCTTCCTCATCATTTCTAAATTTCTAAATTTCTTCACATATAAGGTATTTCGTCCTGGGTCATTTTAATTTTCGTTTCCAACACAGCTCAACTTTGATTTTAGTTTTTTCGTCCTGAGACTTTTATCTGCAATCAGCTCAACTTTGATTTCTTCTACTTTTAATTTTCGTTTACAGGTCCTGTCATCAGAAAAATTTGAGTTATCATTAGTTCTAAATCAAACTGCAGGTAGAGAGAGAAAGAGCTACAAAAAGCATGAAAGAGAGATGGGCCTCCAAGCTCTGAACTCTCTGAGCTCACCATTAGTATAGAAATTTGTGTCAGAAATTAAAGAATTGATCTCTCTGGCAGGAATAAGCCTGAAATCATTTTGCAAGTGATACGTCTATTTTGCGGAGGCCCAACGGCATGGGCCCAAAGGCGTAGCCTACAACGCGAAATCGTGGGGGGTCCAAGCCCACCCAACGAAGCCCATGAGAGGACCCCGAACATCGATTCGACCCGACCCCGGAAACGCGCAAGTCACTCGCCCACTCCAGCGATAACCGTCCCCCCAAGCCCGCTGCCACTTAATGGCCGTTATGGGGAGGTGCTGGCATGGCGCGGGGAGCGGCGATGGGGAGGCGGATTGAGGGGGCACGATTGGGGGCGGACGAAGGACGTGAGTCATGGGTGGTCGCGACGAGAGGCTTATAAAAGGGCTAGGAGGACGACTGAACAAGGGACCGCATCTCATGTAACAAAACCTAAGGTACTCCATCAACGACCTAGTTCCCCCACTCCATCTCCTTCCCCCCGCTCGCGCCGTAGGACGTCGTTCCGATCTCCTCTCGAGTCGAACCGTCCCCGCCGAGCCTATTCTTTCAAGTCGTCATTTGACTTAGGCATTGGAGGGGATTTGGCTGGAACCAAGGTCCGGCCTCCCTGACGAGCGTTCTCGTCTGTTCAGGAAGACGTTAGATCCAAGTGCCGAGGCTTCCCCTCGGCTCCACGCCGGCCGCGCATCAAGCGAGGCGACCGAGGCTACCCCTCGTCATCCGACCGACCGAGGCCAAGCGCGCCCATCCGAGCTAAGGCTTCCCCTCCGCTCCGCGTCGGTCGCACGCCAAGCCAAGGCGTCGAGGCTTCCCCTCGTCGCCCGACCGTCCGAGGCCGAGCACCTCACACCGGGCCGAGGCTTCCCCTCAGCCCCCCGGAGGCCGAGGATCCAGACCCGGCCCAGCTGACGTGCTCTGCGCCGACTGCATCTCCGATTCGCGTCGCGTCTACACGTGCTCGACGCACCCAAGGGACCGAAATCGGCCCCTTGACCACGTTGACCGGGCAGTCCATGGTCAATGATTTTGTAGTGAGAAAACACTCTAAAACATCTGGCGCCGTCTGTGGGAAAGAACTATCCCACGAAAAAACAAACCGCACTTGCAATGGCACGCGCCTGCAACGGGAAGAGACGCATGCCCCCCATCCCGGAGGAGGGAAATGGCGCACCCAACGGCAACCTTGAGGGCGCACCCAACGGCAATCACCCCGCCCCCCAGCCGAAGAGACTGGCGAGTCCGAGCTGGCCACACAGGAGCAGCTTCGTGCCCTGGCCCAAGAGACCAACGCGAACATCCAGACGCTGGTCGCGACGGTACAGCAGCTCATCGGCACCGCGCCAGCCAACGGAGACGTGTTGGGCGACGGCCATCGTTGGGAGGGGGGCCCCCCGCTCCTGCGGTCCGCTGTGGTCGCCGACCACGGAAACCGAAGACCGAACACGGAGCGTCGGTTCACACTACCCGGCTTCCACCAGGCGAGATCGCGCGCCTCCTCCTCTCATCGCGAAAGGAGCAGGAGGGGTAAAGAATACACGGGGGACAAATCGGTGACCGCGTCGTCTCGTCGGCCACGATCACCCCACCGCAGAAGAAGTGATCGGCACCACTCGAGGGACTGAGCACAGCTAAGCGAAAGCTCCCGCTGGAGGAGCCGGGAACGCCGGACCAGCCCCACCCCCAGTGTGGCGAGGGCCGTTGAGCCAGCCCAGCCAGCGCCTGTGCCACCTCCACAACCGAACGAGCCTGAGGTAGGCGGGTGTCGGACCCCTGGAGGCATCCACGGAGATCGGTGCCCCCTGTCGCGGAGAATAACCGACGCGCGGGTCCCCTCTCGATTCAAGATCCCGACGCTGGGGAAATATGACGGTATAGGAGATCCAGGGAACCATGTGATGGACTACGAGGGGGACTGATCACTCCTTATTTTACACCTTTTTTCCGCATGTTTGCATGCCATTTAGATCGCCCAAATCATGTTTTTCACGATATATCGACGATATTGCGATGCTTTTCACGATTTGTTGTTTTTGTCGCATTTCAGGTGATTTGGCGCGATTTGGAGTGATCTCGAGACACGCTTACTCTAGACGGCCACCGACGACCTCCCCCGAGGGATATTTTGCTGTTGGAGAGGAGCGAAAGAAGAATGGACGTCGCAGGAGCGACGAGGAGGCCAAAACAATCAGATTGGGTATCTTTTGTGTCCCACTCGGCCGAGTGGAGGAGCCACTTGGCCGACCAGCGAGACACTGCTCGGCCGACCCATTCAGACACGATTTCCATGTGTACTCGGCCGAGCGACAGAGACCACATCGGCCGAGTGACTATACCACGTCCGCCCGAGTGGCGCCCAGACGAAGGCCCTCAAAGATATCGAAGTTACTGTTTTTCGGCCACCTGAGCTTCAGAAGACCCACTCGGCCGAGTGGTAAACCACGTCCGCCCGAGTGCAGTGAAGCCATCGGCCGAGTGACGACAACTCACTCGGCCGAGCTGCCTCCGAACTGAAGGCCCTTGAAGCCCCCGACTTACTGGAAAATGACAGGGTTTTCACTCGGCCGAGCGACTTTTGTCACTCGGCCGAGTGCGATGCGCTGCCTGTAGCGAAATTTGCGAAAAACAGGCTGTGCAGGGGCGTTTTGGTCATGATTTTTGGACGATTTTTGGGGCTATTTAAGCCCTGTTTTTACCCTAGTTTTAGGAGCCATCTCTTAGATTTTTTGCAGCTTTTTGAGATTACTTTTTAGCTTTATTATTTGTGATTGGAGAAGAGAAAAACTTGGATTTTTGTTGGATTAATTGAAGAACTACTTTGGTTTGCATCTCTCTTCCCCAAAAACTCTATTTTTATTGTTTATATCATTGTTGTGATGAATTCCATTGTCTATTTCATTGATTATTTTTGTGCTATTGCTATGATTTGTGAGTAGTCTCCACGTCTTGGGGAGTGGGGATGAACCCTACAAGCCCAATTTCGTATTTGTGATAAATCGGTAGAAATTGTGCTAGAATCAATAATTAGAGATTAGATTGGGATCGAATCACTACGGATAGCTAGGTATTCATATCAATTGGGATTTGCAAGAGATTGGATCCCAATTTGATAGGAAGCCCTAGAAATCCGAATTGGGTTGGAGTCGGATTTTCGAAGTATCGGTTTGCAAGAGATTGGACCGATACTAGGATCTCCGGTTGCAATTCCGTGCCGATACCCGTTTGCAAGAGATTGGACGGGTAGGAACTATCCTAATTTAGATTGTGGACCGAGTTTGCAAGAGATTGGGCTCGGTGCGCAATTGGACGATGATGTTGATCCTAATGCTAGCTTTCCTAGGCTAGGGTTTGCAAGAGATTGGACCCGACCCTAGGATAGCTATAGACCGGCAACAGCGCGAGAGCGTGAGCTTGGTTCCATATTTAGTTGCAACTAGTTCATCCAAATTCTCATTCTAGCAATTTTGATACCGACGAACCACATCTATGAAATACGGTGAGTAGCGGGGATTCCCCGTTCCCTAGACGTTCTTTATTTGATTTGATATTTCGCACATTTTTCTGACGATTGTGACAGGATCGCCCAAGGCAATTCTCTCTATTCTTAAATAGCCAGGTTGATTAGGAGCAAGCACGGTCATTCGTCCTCCCTGTGTTCGATACCCGCTCGCCACTATACCGTGCGCTTGCGGTAAAACTACAACCGTTCTTTGGGTGTACGTCCCGGAGCGATCAAGTTTTTGGCGCCGTTGCCGGGGAGGCGCCCTATTTGCATATTCTCCCCGTATTTTGCAAAAGATCTTAACAGGGAGAATGGAGGATGCACTGCCAATAATGGAACTCAGTCGAGAAGACTATGACTCCTTCACAGACCTCCTTAAGGAGCTTGTTGACGAGGTCCACGCTACCGGAGCATTTGCTATTGATATCAAGGACCCCGACGAACAACTATTTGCTAGTTTTGTGATGGACCAAATCTCTTCGGAGGGGACTATCGGAGGCAATGTCAGAGTTGACGTGGTCGACGACAAATTGTATTTCGAAGACAATAGAGCGAGTGTCGAAGAACACTATGCTCCCGAAGAACCCTTCGAGCAAACCGACGATCAGGGAGTTACACTCTATGACGCTCACTCTTGTTTTTATGAATCGTCTGATGTGTTTCTTGATTCCAGGTACGAACTGGAGCAGAGTGAAGGTTTTGGCGATGCTAGCCCTGAATCGGAGGGCGCCTATTTCGATGCCTCATCCTCACTGAGTAGCGAGTCTGACTCGTCACAAGAAAGCATGCCACCTGAACATGAGCTAAACCCAGACGACAAGGAGAAAGTCGAACTCATGCGAGCCGATGAAGTGGAAGGAGCAGCGCCACCTGAGGTAGAGCTTAAACAATTACCGCCGAATCTAAGGTATGCCTTTTTGGGTAATAAACTAACTTACCCGGTGATAGTCAATTCCCACCTCACACAAGATCAACTTGAAAAACTCCTAGACGTTCTTAGGAGCCACAAGGATGTCCTGGGCTACACTATCTCCGATCTAAAAGGGATAAGCCCTAGGCTTTGCACGCATAGGATCCATTTGGAGGATACCGATGCCACCTCCATTGAGCCTCAAAGGCGGTTAAACCCGAACATGAAGGAGGTGGTTAAAAAAGAAATCCTAAAATTGCTAGAAGCCGGTATTATTTATCCTATCTCAGACAGTCGGTGGGTTAGCCCCGTTCACGTCGTTCCCAAGAAGGGAGGGATGACGGTTATAAAAAATGAAAAAGGTGAGCCCATATCTACACGCACCGTCACGGGATGGCGAATGTGCATTGACTATAGGAAACTCAATAAAGCCACCCGAAAGGACCATTACCCGTTGCCCTTCATTGATCAAATGCTTGAACGCCTAGCGAAGCATAAATACTTTTGCTATCTAGATGGGTATTCGGGTTTCTTCCAAATCCCTTTGCACGAAGATGACCAAGAAAAGACAACTTTCACTTGTCCCTATGGCACCTATGCATACCGTAGGATGCCGTTCGGCCTTTGTAATGCTCCCGCCACTTTTCAAAGATGTAAGACATCCATATTTTCCGATTATATTGAAAACATTATGGAAGTTTTTATGGATGATTTCTCGGTTTACGGAAGTGAGTTTGACTCTTGCTTGGAAAATCTCACTAAAGTCCTAAAAAGGTGCCAACAAAACAATCTCACTCTCAATTGGGAGAAGTGTCACTTCATGGTAACGGAAGGTATAGTTCTCGGACATCTTGTTTCCTCAAGAGGAATCGAGGTAGATAAAGCAAAAATTGAGGTAATCGAAAAACTTCCTCCTCCTATTAATGTCAAGGGCATTAGAGGTTTCCTTGGTCACGCGGGGTTTTACCGCCGCTTCATCAAGGATTTCGCCTCGATTGCCCGACCTCTTACTTCCTTGCTCGCTAAAGATGTTCCTTTTGACTTTTCAGGAGAATGCTTGCAAGCTTTCAACACCTTGAAGGAAGCGCTAGTCTCAGCGCCTATCATACAACCGCCGGATTGGAGCCTCCCTTTTGAGCTAATGTGCGATGCTAGCGACCAAGCCATTGGAGTGGTATTGGGACAAAGGAAAGATAGGAAGCTTCATGCGATATACTACGCAAGCAAGACATTGGATGACGCGCAGAAAAACTACACAACTACCGAGAAGGAGCTTCTAGCGGTCGTCTATTCTATAGAGAAGTTTCGCTCCTACCTCCTCGGTTCCAAGGTGATTGTCCACACCGACCATGCGGCATTGAAGTATCTTTTAAACAAGAAGGAGGCCAAACCCCGGTTGATTAGGTGGATACTCTTGTTGCAAGAATTCGACCTAGAGATCAGAGATAAGAAGGGCACAGACAATGTCGTGGCGGATCATTTATCTAGGCTCATTCGCGACAAGGAGGATGAGAGCTTACCCATTGATGACACATTTGTTGATGAGAGGCTATATGCGGTAAGGACCGGGGAAGTACCTTGGTACGCGGACTTCGTCAACTACTTGGCTTGCGGAATCAAACCGCATGGGATGTCCACGCAACAAAAGAGGAGATTTATGCATGAGGTCCGTAGCTACTTTTGGGAAGATCCTTACCTTTTCAAGATATGCAAAGATAGTGTCATTCGTAGGTGTGTTTCCAAAGAGGAGGCAACGTCTATCATTTTGCATTGCCACGGTCTACCATGCGGAGGACATCATGCCGCCTCTAAAACCACCGCTAAGATCTTGCAGAGCGGGTTCTTCTGTCCGACAATGTTTAAATACACCCACAACTTTGTAAAAGGGTGCGATAGATGCCAACGGACCGGGAATATCTCCAAGCGCAATGAAACGCCAATGAGGCCCATCCAAGAAATTGAGCTTTTTGATTGTTGGGGAGTAGACTTCATGGGACCATTTCCATCGAGCAATGGCAACAAATACATCCTACTGGCCGTCGACTACGTCTCCAAATGGGTGGAGGCAATTGCAACTCCTACTAATGATGCGAGGGTCGTCTCCAAGTTCTTCAAGAAAAATATCTTCCCGCGTTTCAGAGTGCCGCGTACCTGGATAAGCGACGGGGGGAGCCACTTCATAGAGAACAAGTTTGAAGCCATGCTAAAGAAGTACAGGGTAAATCATAGAGTTGGCATGGCTTATCACCCCCAGACAAGCGGTCAAGTGGAAGTCTCAAATAGAGAAATTAAGCAAATTCTTGAAAAGACGGTGGATCGATCTAGAAAGGATTGGTCAATGAAGCTAAACGATGCTCTATGGGCATATCGTACGGCCTTTCGCACTCCCATAGGCACCACACCATTCCGACTAGTTTATGGGAAGGCTTGCCACTTGCCGGTAGAATTGGAGCACCGTGCATATTGGGCCATCAAGACTTTTAACTACGACTACAAGAGTGCGGCGGTGCGGCGACTATTGGACATCAACGAGCTTGACGAAATAAGGAGAGACGCCTATGAGAGCTCGAGAATTTACAAAGAAAGGACCAAGATTCTCCACGATACCCGCATAACCGTCACGGACTTCAAAGTGGGAGACAAAGTCTTGCTCTATAATTCCCGGCTCCGACTATTTCCTGGTAAGTTGAGGTCACGCTGGTCCGGACCCTTCACCATCAAACATATACAACCGGGAGGAGCTTTCGAGTTGGAAAGCAAGGACGGTTCCACGTTCAAAGTAAATGGTCAAAGGCTCAAGCACTATTCCGAAGGAATCCCGACGAGCGAAACCTATAGAATATATTTGCTTAAAGAACGGTCGGAAGATCTCATGGACCTCCTCGATGAGGTGATAGAGGAGACGATTCCTCACTCAATTGGCGCTCTTTTTGATGAAGACTTTGATGAAGGCCCGGATTTAGGCCATGAAGACAATAACGATGATTCCCCTGACCTCTCCACTGAAGTTGATGAAGGCGACCCTGATGTCGCAAGGATTCGAGAGCTCTGCAAGCTCTCGAAATTAAAGTCTCCAAAGAAAGCTCCGCCGGTACGGAAATCGGCATCG
Organism: Scilla litardierei; assembly: GCA_030789695.1. Lineage (NCBI taxonomy): Eukaryota > Viridiplantae > Streptophyta > Magnoliopsida > Asparagales > Asparagaceae > Scilla > Scilla litardierei. The sequence goes on from CM061139.1 coordinate 12,463,356, forward strand.
CCGGTTAAGCCGTTGACCGGGGCAAATGCTAGCTTGGGGGAGCCTCCCCCCAACACTTTTCGAGACAAGAGACCTCCGAGGGAGCACGCTACGCCGCCACGTCCAAATCCAAGCGCGCTCCCCGGCAAGTTTGACGGGTGCATCTCATATGCACCAAACATCTCGCATTGATTGAAAATTATAGGGGGTCGAGCTCACGACCTAAAACGAGCGCTTGTCGGGAGGCAACCCGACGGTTTTTGCTTTATTTTTACTTTTTCTTTATTTTCGTTTTAGAGATTTTTAGTGTTTTGAGTCATCCGACCAAAAATTTTGTGATAACGGGTCCTATTTTTCTTGACAGGAGAGAAGATAGGCAGATCCATCATGAGGAGGATGAACGAGACGATGAGGAGCGCCCCAAGAAGGCGTTCGATGCTTAGGAGGAGCATGAAATCGACTGGAGGAAGAAAGACGGAGTTTAGAGCCTAAACGAAGACAAACAGCAGAATACAAGGCTCACTCGGCCGAGTATACTAGTCACTCGGCCGAGTCCAGAAGTTCGTCCGGCCGAGCCGCTCACGAACGAGGGAAGTCTGATGTACCCAACTCTCTGTCTATTTTCCTCATTTCATTAGAACTGCTACTCGGCCGAGTCTACATTCTCACTCGGCCGAGTAAAACGGATACCCTCCTAGGGCGAGTCATACCGAGTAGCTTGAGTCACTCGGCCGAATGGACTTACTCCACTCGGCCGAGGCTGGCAAAGCCACTCGGCCGAAGCGATATCTGGGAGAAATTTTTATTTGCCTCGCTCGGCCGAGTGCGAACGTCACTCGGCCGAGTCGTAACTTTTCTATATATAAGCTGAAGGGGGGCGCGGAATTCGAAAACGCAAATCCCCAATTCTCGCCCGCGCCCCTTCAGCTCCCACGCCCGATTCCCCCTCGCTCGACCCTCACTCGCCCGACCGCCGCTGCCCCGCCGCCGCTCGGCCCGCCACCGCCGGCCGAGCCCGCCGACGCCTCGCCCGAGTCGCCGCCGGCGGCCTTGTCTCCGATCACCTCCGGTTGCTTTTTGGAGCTTAGGGGAACTCAGGGGAGCTTCTACGGGCTGCTCAGGACTACGTGGAGGCGCGGACTTCGCACGCTTCCACTGCTTAGCACTCGCGACGTGTTTGGGTATACTCTTTCCATTCTTTGTGCACACGTCGCACTTTTCACTTTTCGGCACGCGCTCGGGGCCAATATGTCGCCCCGGACACGGCCGCGGTCGAAGAGAGCTTCCGCCAAGCGGAAGCGGTCGGATGATGCCGGCCCCTCCCACGAGTTGGAGGACTCTCCTCCGCCTTCCCCCACACACGCCGTCCACCCAGCACAGCCTGCAGGCCCCGCACACCCCGCACAGCCTGCAGTGCACCCACAGCCCGCACAGCCTCTCCCTGCCGATCCACAGACACCACCACCGGCTCCACTGGTCGGGCCGCTCGGGATTACGTTCCGAGACGACGCACACCGCGCGTCTTCGAGTGTATCTCCCAGCGCTCGATTGTACCCTCCAGGTTTGCACACCTCGCTGACCTAGGACGCCTGGGGGTACTTGAGGGGATGCTCACGTTGTACGACAACGTGGGCTGGCGAGATTTTTTCCAGGTGTCGACGGATACTTTTACCCGCCCGACACTTGAGGTTTTGAGTTCGATCGCCCGGACCGATGAGGGATGATCATTTAGGTTCATGGATCGAGAGTGCCAGGTCACTCTCGATATGATGAGAGCGTTCTTCTCATGGCCCGTAGTCCCCGGAGCCGATCGCGGTTACGGCCCTACCCACATCCCCCCACCTTCTTTCGACGCCGGTGCCTTCTGGGCCCGGATCACAGGCCACCACGCCGCCTTTGACCCTAGTAGGGCCAAGGCCTCGGCCATTGTCCACCCCTGCCTACGTATTGCCCAGCGCCTTATGGCGACCACCTTTTTGGCCAGATATGAGCCGGGCACGATGTCTACGCCAGAGCTTTACATGCTCTACGCGATGACACGTCCCAGAGCTCTATCTAAGGATGGAGATGAGCTTGTCCACGCCGTCGTGATCGACATTGCGGCTTGGTTTTTAGATCGTATCATTGTGTCGGTGGGCGCTCGCTCACCGATATGCTGCGGCGGTCTGATCACCCTGCTTACCATGATGACCGGCGAGGACTTACCTGACGACCTGCGACGTGTTCCGGGCCCCACTTCCTTGTCGATAGACGTTATGGCCCAGATGAAGATGCTGCGTCCGCATGGTGAGCGTCATTGGGTCTGGTTGCACGGCCCTTTCGGTGCCGACTACATGATTCTCCCGAGCCCAGCTCGGACCCAGATTGCACCGGCCCACGTTGACTGGCTCCCAGCGATGGATGTCCTCATCCCCGCTGCGTACGTGCTCGAGGCCGAGGAGGCCGAGCAGGCCCACGCTGCCTACGCTACCCAGGCTGCTCCTGCAGACCCTGCTGCATACCCTGCCGAGCCTGCTGCCGACCCCGTCGACCCTGTGGCCCCTCAGCCTGTTCCTGACGTTTCCACTGCTCCTGACACTTCTGTCCCCACCTCTGTCAGTGTCGAGAGTACTTTTGCTGAGCCCACTTCCACCACTGTCACCACTTCCGAGGCTGTCCCCACCACTCCCGCTGCCACCTCTGGCCCTCTGTCCGTGGAGCCTCTTTGCTCCGCACTCCCCGAGCGCCCGCCGACCCTTGTCGAGAGTGGAGCGCCCTCGTTTTCCGCGGTCGTGGAGACCATGGCTAGCATGATCTCCGCTGGGATTGCGCCTTTTGGTCCACACAGTTCCGCCCCAGCGGTAGAGTCCTCTGTCTCCACAGCCGCCGTATTCTCCGATAGCGTCATGGCGTCTGTCCACACTTCTGGGCCACTGACCTCTCTTGCCACCTCGTTGCCTCTTTTGCACGCTTCCTTTGCTGCCGCTGCCTCTACTTCTCACCAGCCGGTGTCCCGGCCTCACACTGAGGCCAGGCCCACATTTGCTGGCGCGGCACCTTTTGTCCCCTTCCCTGCTGAGCCCGTTACATACTCCACTCGCGTACGCCAGCCCCGCCCCGCGCAGCCTAGACCGGTGCGTCCCTCTGCACCACCCCCGCCCGACACTGTACTGCAGAGCATACGTGCTCTTGAGTTGGCGGTGAGTGGTCTTAGAGGTGACCTTAGGACCCTGTCCTCCACCGTCTCTACGAGGGCTGGACGCTTTGACCTGATCCCTCAGATCCACTACTGCCTGACACAGATCTTAGAGCGTCTTCCGCGCGTACCCCCACCCATCCAGCAGGTTCCCACTCACACTGCCACACACACTAGACCTGCTTCCACTTCCACGCCCACCCCAGCTCAGCAGCCTACACCACCACCACCTCCTCCTCCGCCTCAGGACGGAGACGGCGCAGCACCACCTTCCTAGGCACCCTTGATGCCATCGATTCCTTTTGCCGTTGTGCTGCCCGTTTCTGCTGGGTCCTGATGCCTTTTTGTCCACCCCCCTCCCCTCACTTTTTTGGGATTCTCATTTGCCGTATCTTTATATATCTTTTTTGGGAGAGAGGGAGAGCTTTTGGTGACCCATTTATACTCGTATCACTCATATCTGTGCATGCATCATATCCGCATCATATTTTCATTTCTTTATTTTTCGTTTTATTATCTTTTTTCTTTCCATCATGCATGCATCCTCACTTGCCCCTCTCATTACTTGTCTCTCTGTGTGCCACACTTTGCACATTGAGGACACTGTGCAGTTTAGCTTGGGGGAGTGAGTTCTCACGTTCTTTTTCGATTTGCCACCTTTATTTTTAGTTTTTCACACCGTTTCTTTTCACTTTCGCACTCATTTTTTTTATTCTATTTTGCCATGCATCACGTTTTTCTTGTTTCTCTGTGTGCCGCATTGCATAGTTTTATTTTTCTTATCTTTATTTCTTTCCTTTTTCATCTCATGCTAGAGATGAATTTTCTGTGATGATGCCTACGTGGAGTTAGCTTATTCTATATGCATGCTATATTTGTCATGTCTTAGATTTTATTTCTGATATCATATGCTATGACTTGCTTTGCATCTAGAATAGTAACCCACACTTTTTCCACGTGAAAATGGATGAAGTTTTATTATTAACTAAGCCTGAATATTCATATGTATGCTATCACAGAAAACACACCAAGATTCACGCATTGAATGCCTATATCTGGAGTACCGATTTCTTTTCCTATATCACTTCTATATGCATGAATTGTACACTTCACTTCGGGATGATTGAATGATGTTAGCTATGATATATCTGGATTAGTTAGCTTTTTTGCAATCGAAACTGAGTAGATTAGATTACCCTGCTGAAGTTGTCGTGCATGTCTTATAGAGTGAACCGAGAGTTATATATGTTTCTTTCTCCACAAATCTTGAACATCATTTCTCTACTTTTAAAAAATCATTGGTGAATCTCCCCTTAGTGATTCTATTTTATGGCATTTCCCCCGCTATTTATTCCTAGCTCCAAATCCCCTATTCCAAAAAAAAAATAAAAAATAAAAAATAAATAGATGAAAGAGAGAAAAACATACTTGTATATCATTATCTCTCTCTGAGTTGGGATCATTGTGTATATATTGCTTATTGAAAAAAAAAAGAAAAAAAAAGGAGAAAAGAGGAAAAATCCTCAATAAAAGATCCCATCTCACTTTCTTCCTTTCTTCTTTCTCTTCTTTGCTTTTGGAGCTATATAAAAATGGGGATGTAAATATTTTTGTGCCACCACGCTTATAGATAAGCTTGGGGGAGGGGATCCATTGATGTGTGAGAGAGTGACTACTTGACATCGCACGACAACCTAGGCTAAGTAATATTCTATACTCGGTGAGATTGTTTCTAGCTTCACGAAATCCAGAAATCTAAGCCTAGCGTTCATTTCATGAAATCCAAACTTTTCCATTCTCTCTATTCTATAGTGTGATACTCTTATACTCCAGATAGAAAGCGTTCAATTGAAAAGTGTGTGATCTGTGATTTGTATACCGCTTTAAATGATTCAGGCAATGTTAATTTTAAAATCATTCCGTTCTTCATGATTATATCATTGTTCGTGGGTTTTCTATTTCTATTTGCACTATTATACTATGATATCAAAATAAGATTCTTCGACATGTATTTCTCATTCGGTGCATGCTATAAGAGTAAGTGAAACCCACGTCCTGAGAAAATGATCTAGCACCCTACCTCTTCGCTTCTTTCTTTAGTCTTTATTTTCATTTGGTTTTCATTCTTCTTAGTTTTTCATTTTTTTTCGTTTTTCGCCGTTTTCGTTTGCCGAATCCACCGGGTTCGCCTTTTACTTATCTTCCTCGAGGACGAGTAAGAGGCAAGCTTGGGGGATTTTGATCACTCCTTATTTTACACCTTTTTTCCGCATGTTTGCATGCCATTTAGATCGCCCAAATCATGTTTTTCAAGATATATCGACGATATTGCGATGCTTTTCACGATTTGTTGTTTTTGTCGCATTTCAGGTGATTTGGCGCGATTTGGAGTGATCTCGAGACACGCTTACTCTAGACGGCCACCGACGACCTCCCCCGAGGGATATTTTGCTGTTGGAGAGGAGCGGAAGAAGAATGGACGTCGCAGGAGCGACGAGGAGGCCAAAACAATCAGATTGGGCATCTTTTGTGTCCCACTCGGCCGAGTGGAGGAGCCACTCGGCCGACCAGCGAGACACTGCTCGGCCGACCCGTTCAGACACGATTTCCATGTGTACTCGGCCGAGCGACGGAGACCACATCGGTCGAGTGACTATACCACGTCCACCCGAGTGGCACCCAGACGAAGGCCCTCAAAGATATCGAAGTTACTGTTTTTCGGCCACCTGAGCTTCAGAAGACCCACTCGGCCGAGTGGTAAACCACGTCCGCCCGAGTGCAGTGAAGCCATCGGCCGAGTGACGACAACTCACTCGGCCGAGCCGCCTCCGAACTGAAGGCCCTTGAAGCCCCCGACTTACTGGAAAATGACAGGGTTTTCACTCGGCCGAGCGACTTTTGTCACTCGGCCGAGTGCGATGCGCTGCCTGTAGCGAAATTTGCGGAAAACAGGCTGTGCAGGGGCGTTTTGGTCAGGATTTTTGGACGATTTTTTGGGCTATTTAAGCCCTGTTTTTACCCTAGTTTTAGGAGCCATCTCTTAGATTTTTTGCAGCTTTTTGAGATTACTTTTTAGCTTTATTATTTGTGATTGGAGAAGAGAAAAACTTGGATTTTTGTTGGATTAATTGAAGAACTACTTTGGTTTGCATCTCTCTTCCCCAAAAACTCTATTTTTATTGTTTATATCATTGTTGTGATGAATTCCATTGTCTATTTCATTGATTATTTTTGTGCTATTGCTATGATTTGTGAGTAGTCTCCACGTCTTGGGGAGTGGGGATGAACCCTACAAGCCCAATTTCGTATTTGTGATAAATCGGTAGAAATTGTGCTAGAATCAATAATTAGAGATTAGATTGGGATCGAATCACTACGGATAGCTAGGTATTCATATCAATTGGGATTTGCAAGATATTGGATCCCAATTTGATAGGAAGCCCTAGAAATCCGAATTGGGTTGGAGTCGGATTTTCGAAGTATCGGTTTGCAAGAGATTGGACCGATACTAGGATCTCCGGTTGCAATTCCGTGCCGATACCTGTTTGCAAGAGATTGGACGGGTAGGAACTATCCTAATTTAGATTGTGGACCGAGTTTGCAAGAGATTGGGCTCGGTGCGCAATTGGACGATGATGTTGATCCTAATGCTAGCTTTCCTAGGCTAGGGTTTGCAAGAGATTGGACCCGACCCTAGGATAGCTATAGACCGGCAACATCGCGAGAGCGTGAGCTTGGTTCCACATTTAGTTGCAACTAGTTCATCCAAATTCTCATTCTAGCAATTTTGATACCGACGAACCACATCTATGAAATACGGTGAGTAGCGGGGATTCCTCGTTCCCTAGACGTTCTTTATTTGATTTGATATTTCGCACATTTGTCTGACGATTGTGACAGGATCACCCAAGGCAATTCTCTCTATTCTTAAATAGCCAGGTTGATTAGGAGCAAGCACGGTCATTCGTCCTCCCTGTGTTCGATACCCGCTCGCCGCTATACCGTGCGCTTGCGGTAAAACTACAACCGTTCTTTGGGTGTACGTCCCGGAGCGATCAGGGACATGTCTTTCCAGGGAGCCGATGATACCCCGCTCTGTAGGGGCTTTTATTCGACCCTCAGGGGAGCAGCGAGAACTTGGTACCGCAGCCTGCCCAGCCGCTCCATTGACAGCTTCGAGGAACTCACCCAGCTGTTCTGCAAACAGTTCATGGCAGGGCGACAGGTAATGCTTGATGCTGAACATTTGTTTAACATAGTGCAGGGCCCGACCGAGCCGCTCCGACAATTTATGCACCACTTTAACACTGAGCGGCTGAACGTAAACAGCTCTCTCGACCTCGTTGTCCAAACGGCCCTAAAGAAAGGGCTGCATCATAGAGGCTTGAAGAAATCTCTGCACAATGATCCCCCGAAAGATCTCGCTGGGATCATGGCGAGGGCCGAGCGCTTCATGTTGACCGAGGAGACCTTGGCCATCGAGGCAGGAAAGGCCAGACGAGGGACCAAGCGCGGCGATAGCGAGCGCCGCAGCCCCGAAGGGTACCAGATAGAGAAGAGGGCGAGAAACAAGCAGCGGAGGGAGGATACGAGGGACACCACCCCGGACGTCATCCTCACTCAAGTGAAGAAGGAAGAGCGCGCTGATCGCCCCCCACCGAAGACGAGAAAAGGGGGGAAAATGGGGAAAAGTATTGCCAGTACCACAAAGACAACGACCACGACACTGAAGACTGCTGGCACCTAAAGAAGGACATCGAGAATTTAATGAGCCGAGGGCACGCAAGGAACTTTATCGATGACCCGGCCCACAGAGAAGGAACATCCAAGCAGCCTGACAAAGGGAAGAAGGTCAACGCTGTCCAAGGACCCCTCTGCATCATAGAGTGAGCAGGCGAGGCCCCCCAGTCACCGCCTAGTCGGGAGGAGATTATCTAGGTTCACATCCCCCCGTCTTGCTTTATTTCTTTTTTCCTCCAAATGTACTAGTCCAATAGGACCTTTAAGAGTACAAATGCACTCCTTTTTCCTTTTCTTCATCTCTGACGGAGTCAACATTTCGCTAAGGCTGCATAAGAGTGAAGACCGCCACCTCACCGGACGGGGGGGGTCAACCAAAACTGGTCCTAAGCTGATGAGCTTCTCCCTCGTTGACCGACTCCGACGCTCGTAAGTCTGGGGGCAATTCCCCCAGCCAGCACAGACGCCGACTGGTCCTAAGCCGAGGGACTCCTCCCTCGCTGACCTGCTCCATCGCTCGTAAGTCTGGGGGCAATCCCCCCAGCCGGCGCGGACGCTAACCGGTCCTAAGCCGAGGGACTCCTCCCTCGCTGACTTGCTCCATCGCTCGTAAGTCTGGGGTCAATTCCCCCAGCCAGCGTAGACGCCGACCGGTCCTAAGCCGAGGAGCTTCACCCTCGCCGACCGACTCCATCGCTCGTAAGTCTGGGGGAAATTCCCCCAGCCAGCGCCGACGCCGACCGGTCCTAAGCCGAGGAGCTTCGCCCTCGCTGACCGACACCATTGCTCGTAAGTCTGGGGGCAATTCCCCCAGCCGGCGCGGACGCCAACCGATCCTAAGCCGAGGGACTCCTCCCTCGCTGACCTACTCCATCGCTCGTAAGTCTGGGGCCAATTCCCCCAGCCAGCGCAGACGCCGACCGGTCCTAAGCCGAGGAGCTTCACCCTCGCCGACCGACTCCATCGCTCATAAGTCTGGGGGAAATTCCCCCAGCCAGCACAGACGACAACTGGTCCTAAGCCGAGGGACTTCTCCCTCGCTGACCTACTCCATTGCTCATAAGACTGAGAGCGACCCCCACAGCCAGCGAAGACGGTTAGACCGACTCCATTGTTTATAGGACTGGGGGCAACCCCCCCAGCCAATAAGGACGTCAACTGACTTGTCCACTCGAGGGGCAAGGGGCGACCTCCTGGAGGAAGGAGGCGAGCGACCACCGTCAGCAGAGGAGCCGAAGTCGCAGCAACAAAGTAAAATGCGCGGAAAATTCAAGTAGGCTGGGCCAAAGCGAAGCGGATGCTGAAAAATTTGAGGATAAAAACGAGGATGACAGGCCGGGAAGGACGACCTAGGGGACCCGGCTCGGGAGGACGCATCCTCGGGCGCCTCACCCTGCTCAGAGCGAAGGGGATCGGCAGGTGGAGGGGCTTCCTGGACGCGCTCCGTGCAATCTCGGAAGGAGGACTAGACGACTTCGATGATCCGGGGGCCGATAAGGTCTTCATACTTACCGAAGGACTCCCTGAGGACCTCGAAGATCCTCTCCCCCAGAGTCCCGACGACGCCCCTCTCCACCTCATCCGCAAACTGCGCCACCTGACGCCGATCCGACAGTTCCCTCTGGAACTCCTCCCTCTCCAGGTGGAACGACTCCACCGCTTCCCCGGCCGACCACCGAGCGTCCTCCAACTCCCCCTGGAGATCGGCCACTCGTCCCTCTAGCTCAGCCACCCGGAGCTTGAGTTGCCGAGACTCCATCTGGGCCGCCACCACAGCTACCTCCGCCACCCCAGCCTGCTCGTGGGCCTTTGCAGAGGACTCCTCCAGCTCCCTCAAGCAGACAGCTCGACGCTGCGACTCGACGGCGAGTGTTGAACCCTGAATGACAAAACATGAGCCAAGAAGAAAGCGAAGGAAAGAAAGGGATAGCGGGATAGCCAGACCTGCTGAAGGATCCAGACCAAGATGTCCGACACCTTGTCGGCGGGGACCCTCTCGAGGAGGCCACGGTCCCTGGGGAGAACAGAGCCCTCGGCCAACTGCTGAGCCAAGGCTCGATCGACAAACACCGAGTCCCCGGGGGTGACCTCGAGGGAGGCTGAGCAGCTCGCCAACAGGGCACCGATTCTCGATGATGGAGGCAGGGCCGCGGCGACGGGGGTGGTCGTCAGGGTCACTGAAAGATCCTCGGCGGCCACCGCCGGGGGCACGGGGCACACCGGACTAAGGGGATCCGCGCCTTCCTTCCTCCTCTTCCCTCTGCAAGGCTCAGCAGGCGCCGAAGGGGAGCACTTCCGCCTCGTACCGCCTCCACCCTCGGAGACAAGAGGGGGCCCGCCAGGCACAAGAGGAGCTGCGCCGGACCCATCATCACCCCCCACCACTTGGGCCGGTGGGACGGATCCGGCTCTTGCGACCTCCCCGGGGAGGGGACTACCAGAAGTAGAGACGGGAGACGCGGCCGCCACCTTGCCCACGGTGGGCTCGGCTCGACGCACCTCCTCCTCGACGGTCCGCCGAGGCGCCCTTCTCGAGGTGCTGCCTCGGCTCCGAGCGGATCCTCGCCGAATCAGCTCGTCGACGTTGCGGGTGAACTCGCAACTAGCCATTCCTGCAAGCGAAACTGAAATCAGGGTAAGCCACGGGGCAATCCAGGGCTAGAAAAGCGGCCTACCCGGAGACCACAAGACGGCCTTCAGGAGTAGGTCGTCCAGCAAAGGCCAGATAGACTTCGCCTCCAAGGGGAGGGCTGACAGCAGCGCGACGGCAGGCTTATCAGCCTCGGAGAGGGTTAGCGTTCGGCCAGGCCGACCTGACCCACCCCAACATGTCAAAATCTGAGCATCCTCAAGGAAGACTATGAAGACATAACCCGAGCTCCAATCCCCCGCCCAGTGGGGTAGCCCGATCAGGCATTCCCACCCGGCGCGGGCTCGGAGGTGTAGCCATGACCCTAGACCGACCGTTTGGATCTGATAAAAATAGAAGAGAAGGGGGAGAGATGGCTCCAGACCGCGAGTGCAGCAGAGCATCATAAAGCCTGTCAGAACCGCAACTGAACAGGGGGTAAACTGGTAAAGGGACACCATGAGGTACTCCATGACTTGGATAAAGAAGGGATGGAGCGGGAAACGAAGACCCAGACGGAACATCTCGACGTAAACGTCGACTTCGTTGCCCCGCGAAAGACAGATCTGCTCGTCGACGAAAGGGACTCGAACATCATACGGGCAACAGAGGTACCTCCCCCGAATCTCCACAGCCGTCAGAAAAGGAGTCCTCGATGGTGTTCTGAGGATAACCGGAGGTACATTAAGCCGCGCGGCAACCGACGCCACATCATCGCCAGCATAGTCGGGGAAGAGCTTCCCCTTCCCTTTGTCTCCGAGGAAACAGCTCCCCGAGGGGGGACCGGATCCCACAGATCGGGGCCCGCCACGCCTGGACTCAGGAGGATCCCTCGCCCCTTGGCCAGAGCCACCTATCCTAAGAGCAGCCATAATATGAGGATGTGAAAGGAGTTATCTTTTTGTTTATTTGGGGAAGGCAAGAGAACGAAGGCGGCGGAAGACTCCGAGTTTGTGGAAAGCCCGAAACAGAGAGGAGAGCGAGGAAGAAGTTGGGATCAAAACAGCCGGTGCACTTATATACAAGACCCAGGGGCGAGTTCAAAACGCCTGACAGGAACGCGTGGCAAGCCTCAAAGAGCTGGCGGCGTTTCGAAATCGGCGCCAAGGGAAGTCCTATCGATCCGCCTCATCATGACCTTCATTTATGACCGCGCCTCGACTGACGCGCCAATCGGAACCCCAGGAGTCACATCGATTGAACCGAACCGGCCAAAGCCGATCGGCCCCACCGATGGGGGCAATTGATACGTCTATTTTGCGGAGGCCCAACGGCATGGGCCCAAAGGCGCTGCCTACAACGCGAAATCGTGGGGGTCCAAGCCCACCCAACGAAGCCCATGAGAGGACCCCGAACATCGATCCGACCCGACCCCGGAAACGTGCAAGTCACTCGCCCACTCCAGCGATAACCGTCCCCCCAAGCCCGCTGCCACTTAATAGCCGTTATGGGGAGGTGCTGGCATGGCGCGGGGAGCGGCGATGGGGAGGCGGATTGAGGGAGCACGATTGGGGGCGGACGAAGGACGTGAGTCATAGGTGGTCGCGATGAGAGGCCTATAAAAGGGCTAGGAGGACGACTGAACAAGGGACCGCATCTCAGGTAACAAAACCTAAGGTACTCCATCAACGACCTAGTTCCCCCACTCCATCTCCTTCCCCCCGCTCATGCCGGAGGACGTCGTTCCGATCTCCTCTCGAGTCGAACCGTCCCCGCCGAGCCTCCTCTTTTAGATCGTCATCTGACTTAGGCATCGGAGGGGATTTGGCCGGAACCAAGGTCCGGCCACCCTGACGAGTGTTCTCGTCTGTTCAGGAAGACGTTAGATCCAAGTGCCGAGGCTTCCCCTCGGCTCCATGCCGGCCGCGCATCAAGCGAGGCGACCGAGGATACCCCTCGTCGTCCGACCGATCGAGGCCGAGCACGCCCATCCGAGATGAGGCTTCCCCTCCGCTCCGCGTCAGTCGCACGCCAAGCCAAGGCGTCGAGGCTTCCCCTCGTTGCCCGACCATCCGAGGCCGAGCACCTCACACCGGGCCGAGGCTTCCCCTCAGCCCCCTGAGGCCGAGGATCCAGACCCGGCCCAGCTGACGTGCTCCGCGCCGACTGCATCTCCGATTCACGTCGCGTCTACACGTGCTCGACGCACCCAAGGGACCCAAATCGGCCCCTTTACCACGTTGACCGGGCAGTCCACGGTCAACGATTTTGTAGTGAGAAAACACTCTGAAACAGCAAGGATTAAGGAAATTTAAAAAAATTGGGACTGCAAAGAGTATCGAGGTTGGCACATGCGCTGTCCTAAAACAGAAAGGTGAAGTTTTTACTGCTTAGATTAATGGCAGCATAATATTTTAAAGTTTTCCCTGCATGGATTTTGGTGAAGTTTTGAAAGAATTTATTCGAATAAGAAGATCACTGCATATTCAAAATCCCAACATTCCACTAGGCCCCCCATTCACGTATTCCACCTCCTTTAAATGGCGGTTTAAATGTGCGTCAGTTTATTTCGTGTTTTTGCCAAGATGGGATTCTGAGTTTTATTTTAGGGTTTTTTGTAAGGGGTCTACGCTATTTTGAATTTTCTGATGTTTTTTCGTGTGTGTTTTTTGGAGGGATAAATTTTTAACATGTGAGCTGCATTATACTCTTGCTTTCAGGGAAAAATTCATCCTTTTATCTCTTTCTGCTTTTATTCACTGAATTATTTGTTTACGAAGAGGTTGCAGTCCTCAGTCCTGGGCTAACATCTGCAACCTCTTCGCGATCTCAGGTACTTCTTGAGACATTTATCTGCAATCTCTTCGCGATTTTAGAATGATGATTGAAAAGCCGAATCTTCTAAATCTTTTTGTGTTATATTTGGAAGCGTAAGTCTCAGGTTCTTTCTCAGTTTATTTTTTCTCCTGGCTCAAGCCGAATTTGTTTTTTCTCGTTTCTCAATTTAAAGAGTTCGGTTCTTTATTTTGTTCATTTCTCAATCACAAAAGCCTAAAAAATGCATGTATTCAATCGCAACAGGCATTTTATTGAGTTCGGTTCTTTTCTTGACAGTTTTCTCACGTCTTATTATCAAAGAATAAATTCCCGAAATGTTTTCGATACTTGGTTGTCCTCTCAACTTTGTAATGACGATAAAAAAACCAAAGAAGCAAAGTTCATAGCTCCAAAATGGAAGCTCAGGGTGCATTTGATGAGGAGAGAGTTAGGGTAAATGCATTTACTTTCAGTAGTAAAAGCATACATTAAAGGCCATTACTGCGTTGTCCAAAACTCCATGTTATGGTGAGAGGTGTGAGGCTTTTATCCTCCGTCAAAATCTAAGCTTTTTCTTTGCGATGTTGCTTTCGACCTCCTGCTTTTCTCAAGCTTGAATTTATTCTTGGATGTCAAAAAATGTTTATTCCCGATATGTTTCAAGCTTGAACCCATTTGATTTGATTTGTAGATTATGCCTTAATGCCATCCAAATGTGGGCACGAGTTTCTTATTCACAGTCACATATGATTTGATTTGTAGATTATGCCTTGAACTCACTTTCTTTGAATAACATCTAACAATATTTAGTTTGTTTAAAATTTTCTATGTTTAATACTGCTAAATTTTGCAGTTTTGCTTTAATACTGCTAAAGGTAGCATGGTTTTCAGTCTCTCGCAGATCTATTGAGGGGGTTTTTGAGCAAATTTTTGATGTTTTTTGCCAATTTTTAGATCTATTGAAGGGATTACCACGGTTCTCATCATCATCATCATTGACATCGTCTTACTCGCCACCATATCCGAGCGCTGTGAGGATCTCGGACTCCCCTTGCTTCCATCCGTACACTGCATCCCTCAAATGTAAGACAACCCAATTTATTTTTTAGCTCGATTTCTTACTTATTTATCTTTTATAGGACATTTCATTAGATTGTCAACAGATTATTGAGTTCACTACACTTGACACTCAAATATTCTTGCCATTAGTTGTTTATTATCACATATCATTCCATTGTTCTGGGTTTTTTGTTTGAACAACTTGCATCAATGTAATCTTTTCCTCTGCTTTACTCTGTAGTTTGCTACATGAGAAACTGATCTGAAGGGAACCATAATTAGTGTGAGCCCATGAGAAACTGATTTTAATACAAAAAAGGTGTGGATTTTAATACAAAGAAATGTTACTCATGAAAGATATAAATATATCTTTGCTATGTTAATATATGCTTTCTTATAAGGATTTGTTTGGATGGGTAAGAAAAAGGTTTGTTGAATTTCAGCTGGTCATAAATATTATGCCAATGGTATACATTATCTGCTACGTCTTAAAGGCCATAGTCATACCACGGTGTATATGAGTTTTTATATTTTAGTATTTACATTCTAACAACTGTGTAATAAACATTAGTGCTTATTTTCAACAAGTATTTATATTTACATCTTCATTTTATTTAAACCATTTCTTCTTTGTTGTATAAACTGCGTTGGCTTTGATCCGTCATCCAGATTTCTATATTTCTGCATCTTCATCTGTAAGAAGCCACAATCTTCTCAACTGGATTGATGTCTTTAATTTCATGTTAAATACTGCTAAATTTTGGAGTTTTTCTTTCATATAGATTGTATACAAATATCCATAGAGAAGTATGATTTGTTCTAATATTTATTCAATACTATTTTTATTGATGCATTAAATTCACTAACAATTTTCAACATTGTTGATGTAACACTTGACAATTTTCTCTATAAATTTGTTTAAGATAATACCGAACAGTATTCTAGAGTTTGTTTAACATCAACATTTAACACGGACCAGGGACCAGTTAAATTTTCTTCTCAATTGGATTGATCTCCCCACATTTAACATGGAACAGTATTCTAGAGTTTGTTTAAGATTTTCTATTTTCTTAATTTCATGTTTAATATTGCTAATTTCATATTTAGTTTGCTTAACATCAACATTTAACACGGACCAGGGACGATTCAACAGTATTATCTTCCTCAATAAATTATCTCCATAACAATTTTCAAAGCAAAAATTTTTGGGTCCAACGAATATGGGTCCCATAAAAATTAATCGTTAAACTCTAGAATCCCTTTTGACCGAAGCTCGGTGACGACGTCATCTACCACCTAGCGGCGACGACGTCTTCTACCACCTGGCGGCGACTACCCATAACAACAACTGTGACACAATGCAATCCGAACTGTGTTGAGATCCCGATCCAAATACTTCCCCTTACACACACACACACACACACACACACACACACACACACACATCTCTCCTTTGGCACTGCAAGCGGTCCTTGCATCATATGTGTGGAGTTTTTTGGTTCCATGTTCAATATATGCACAAGTTTCGGCTGATTTTTTTCCAACTTTGTCTGGTACATGATTGTTGAAATAACTATCTTGCAGACATATTTGTTTAATATTATTGGTTATCATTATTTTTGACATTTAGTTAAAATGATTTAGTTGTAGGTTGGAGTTATTTGGCCAGCCTACATCTTTTAGCATTCCCATTTGCTTCGCATCAACATGCAACCGGTATGGAATTTGTTACTAGAACCAAATCAATAATAGATACTTGATTTACCATCATCAATCAAACTTATACTATACACTCAATTTAGGCATATGTTGATAATGACTTATCTCGAAGAATATTAACATCACGGAAGATACAAGCCCGCTAAATTTTTTTACTCTAAATTGTTGTTTCGCGCCGAATTTGTCGAAGGCGACCGACCGATAAATTTTTTCACTAATTTGTCGTTCCACGCCGAATGCGCTCGCTAAATTTTTTTCTGCTAATTTGGTGTTCCACGCTGAAGGTGCCCGTTAAATTTTTTTCGCTAATTTGTTGTTCTGTAGCAAAGGCAATCACGCTGAATTTGTTGTTTCGTGCCAAAGGCACCCGCGTTACTAAATTTTCTTACTCTAATTTGTTATTCATTTAAATTTTGGCTGCGGAAATAATTTTTTGTGGATAAAAGATTTCGCGTGAGAAAATCTTAAATGAACCATGCCTGTGGGCATGGTTTATGACTAGTGTGTGTATATATATATGAGAATAATGGCTCTCATACGCCATATGAGAGACTCTCTCACACGCCCTTTCACATAAAGCACCCAAGGTATGCTTGGGTGCTTTATGTGAAAGGGCGTGTGAGAGAGGGTCTCATATGGCGTATGATAGCTATTATATATATATATATGTATATATATATATATATATATATATATATATATATGTATATATATATATATATGTATCTCACACGCCCTTTCACATAAAGCACCCAAGGTATGCTTGGGTGCTTTATGTGAAAGGGCGTGTGAGAGAGGGTCTCATATGGCGCATGATAGCTATTATATATATATATATATGTATGTATATATATATATATGTATGTATATATATATATATATATATATATATATATATATATATATATATATATATGGATGTAATGTAGAAAAGGTGGCACCTGATCCAATGGATCAGGTGCTAAGACACAAAAAAGGTGGAAAGTACAAGCCCCCACATGGGCTTGTACTCACTGGGGCCCACTTTTTTGTGTCTTGCACCAGATCCAGTGGATCAGGTGCCACCTGCTCTACATTAATCCATATATATATACATATATATATATATATCTATATTATTAAAGAGGGATGTTATCAAGAGAAATTGGATAAGAGATATTGGACAAGAGAAATTGGATAAGCGATATATATATTATAAAAGAGGGATGTTATCAAGAGAAATTGGATAAGAGATATTGGACAAGAGAAATTGGATAAGAGATATCTATATTATAAGAGAGGGATGTTATCAAGAGAAATTGGATAAGAGATATTGGACAAGAGAAATTGGATAAGAGATATCTATATTATAAAAGAGGGATGTTATCAAGAGAAATTGGATAAGAGATAATGGACATGAGAAATTGGATAAGAGATATATATATTATAAGAGAGGGATGTTATCAAGAGAAATTGGATAAGATATATTGGACAAGAGAAATTGGATAAGAGATATCTATATTATAAGAGAGGGATGTTATCAAGAGAAATTGAATAAGAGATATTGGAAAATAGAAATTGGATAAGAGTGATGTTATCAAGAGAAATTGGATAAGAGATATCTATATTACAAACGAGAGATGTTATCAAGAGAAATTGGATAAGAGATATCTATATTACAAACGAGAGATGTTATCAAGAGAAATTGGATAAGAGATATTGGACAAGAGAAATTGGATAAGAGATATCTATTATATAAAAGACGGATGTTATCAAGAGAAATTGATAAGAGAATTTGGACATGAGAAATTGGATAAGAGAATTTGGATATCTATTATATAAAACAGGGAAATTGGATAAGAGAAAATATAAGAGATGAGATTTTGAGGGATAAAAGAGGAGGTGAGGAATTCTGCACTTACAACCCCGGTTTTTGTATTTTTGCCCATGGACCCTCCCCACACACCCCCCACACTTTTTATTCTCACCCCTTCCGACCATTTTTTTCCAGTTCTTTGAAGATTTTGAATCTTATCCTACTAGGACAAAGTTTTGTCCTACGTGGCAAGTTTGTCCTGCGTGGCAATGACAATTTTGGGGGGACTTAAATTTTGGGGGAAAAGTTAAATTTGGGGGGAAACTTGAAATTTTGTGGGAAAACTTGAAATTTGAGGGAACTTGAAATTTGTGGGGGAGAAAAACTCAGCCATTAAATAAACAGTGCCCTATGGGCACGGGTAATGACTAGTACATATATATATATATACACATATTTTTTTTTCGACAACCCAGAAAAATCCCCAACCACCTCCCTCCGCCTTCGGCTTAGGAGGGTAAGGCGAGAGCCCGGTCGAGACTACGCAAACTGGGGGGAAACCGCCGTGCCCCCAACGGCCCTCGGGTAAGTCCGAGAGGGGAGATTTAGCCCCAGGGTGAATAATTCCACAACAAATTCCAAAATAATTACCAAGTCATGACGGCCAATGGCCTCGAACCCCGCACCCCTTGGCTTTGGAGCGGAATGACTTATCACTGGAACACCCTCTCGTGGGCACACACACACACACACACACACACACATATACATATATATATATAACCTATAACTATATAGCGTAAAAGTATTTAGCGACACGGGTGCTCCCTATTTTATAGAATAGATATATGTATATGTATGTTTTTATATGTATATATGTATGTATATACTCTTGTCCAAATTCTCTTATCCAATTTCTTTTGTCCAATTTCGCTTATCCAATTTCTCTTGATAACATCTGTATTTTATAGAATAGTAATATAGCCTATAACTATATAGCCTATCACATATAACACTTATGTGTATTGGTCTGCGTATATATATATCATATAATGCATATGATATATCATATTTGGCAACCTGCTACTTAAGATGATGCAGATATCATATAAATATCACGATGTTATGGGCTACACTTAGGGCTATGGCTAGGGTTAGGGTTAGGGTGATATATGTATCTGTATCATACATATATGCACTAGAAACTACATGTGCACATAGTGCACGAGGTTCCGAGTAAAGACCCCCACAACAAATGTATTACCCATACGCAGAAGGAAATGAGAAGGAAGTGGGTGTGTGTGTCGGTAGCATCTGGGGGTATGTAAAGGTAGAAAAGCATGAATGTACGTGAAAATCCCGAGGGTCTAAAGTGGAAAAAGTTCGATGCCAATGTACTAAATAGGAGAAAGAGGAAGAGTGTCATGAGTCAGGATGGCAATTCTACCCGCAGGTACGGATCCCCGCGGGTACCTGCATGTTTGGGTACGGTTATGGGTAGACTTTTATACCAACAGGACTGGTATGGGTACCCATGTTTTACCCATATTTAAAACTAGACTGGTGTGGATATTATATATCCATACTTGCGGGTATCCGTATGGTGTAATTTTAATATTCATCTATTATACATTATTTGACAACCTTTTTGGAATTCTAGGGCTGACTAGGACAAGATAAAGAGTGGCTGCGATTTGATCTTGGTAAATCAATGGTTGAGACTGGATTTTGTGAAAATTTTAGTAGGAAAACTTAAATTTGGGGGGAATGTCTTGGTAACTAAAACTTTGATATTAAAAGTGTATTGGAAAAGATTGTGGAGATTAATTTTTGGGGGAAAAGTGTTTTTGGAACCAAAATTTTGAAATTAAAAATGTCTTGGGAAAGATTGTGAAGAAACATGATCCATTTAAGTTAATATCGTCATTGAAAAATACCCTAAGGTATGTTGTTCCGCGTCGAAGGCGCTCGTGTCGAATTTGTTGTTCCGCGCCGAATGCGCTCATGCGTTGTTCCGTGCCGAATGCGCTCGAATGTTGTTTCACGCCGAATTTATTGTTCCGTTAAATTTCTTACGCTAATCTGTTGTTCCGCATCGAAGGTGCCTGCGCCGAATTCTTTGTTCTGCACCGAATGCGCTCGTGCGTTATTTCGCTCCGAATTTGTTGTTCCGCGTAAAAGGCACCCGCGCCGAATTTGTTGTTCTGCGTCAAATGCCCTCGCACGTTGTTCCGTGCCAAATTTGTTGTTCCGTTAAATTTCTTACGCTAATTTGTTGCTCCGCCCCGAAGGCGCCCGCGTCGAATTTGTTGTTCCGCGTCGAAGGTGCACATGCCGCTAAATATTTTTACGCTAATTTGTTGTTCTTTTAAATTTTAGTAGTAAAAATAATTTGATTGGGAAATAAAGATTTTGCGGGGTAAAATCTTAAATGAACCGTGTTCGCGGGCACGGGTTATGACTAGTATATTATTATTATAGAGTAAAATACTTATAAACCCCAATTACATATTTTATAAAAATAATAACTAAACTAAAAATCTTATTGAGTAAATTCAAAAAGCTTGTAGTATAAATAATTGTTTTACGGTTAACGGGTATTGATACCTAAACCCATCAGGTATATGGATATTCATACCCATACCCAGCAGGCACACGTGCACCTATAGGTATCCGTATACCCGATGGGTATGTGCATGGGTACAAAAATTTACCCATCACGGGTATGGGTACGGGTATGTGTATGAGTAAATTGAGCGGGTACGAATATGGATAGTGCATATCCATGCCCGCCCACACTTTGTCCATCCCCAGTCATGAGGGAATTACCCTTGTGCCATTGTCCCATGTGGCACATGTGACATTGCCACATGGGACCAACATGCCACCTAGGAGATTAGCACACCGAATATTCCCAGATTTCTAAGATAGATAAAATATTTGAGACATGTGTCATATATGTGACATATGTCCCAAATTTCCATAATTTCTAGGCAGAATCAGGGCCGGCTCTGCTTCCCAGAAAACTGGGCAGCGGCACCGTGCTTAGCACCTCTGCCCAGCTAATTCTGTTCTTTGTTGTCGTGTGCGCGCGCGCACTTCTGTTACGTTCGGATTTGGTTTTTTTGCAGCTTTTCGTTTATGCTAAACCCAAACCTAAAGATAAGAATTTCTTTTTGTGCATTTTAATTTCATGTGTTTACTCGTTAATAAGTTTATGTTTTATTTCCTAACTTAATATTATTTTTGGTAGAGTCATCGTGGCGAGGAATCGCCTTCCAGACCAGAGGCTGATAGAGGTTGCGATGGCGAGTGAGGGGCGATGGCATCTTGGTGAGGAGTAGCGGGCTTGGGGACGATGGCGATGGCGAGTTAAGCAGGCGATGATGGGAGATTGACGTGCGTTTATATTTTATATATTCACACACGTCTTCTCCATCGTTTTCCGTTGTTTCGTATCTATTCTTTTGTGATTTTTAGTTTCTTTTCACTTTCATTGTGTTTGTGTGTACTTGCAAGAGATTGCTAGCGCAGGGGACATATAAAGCAAATATCATGAGTCCCCGGAGCAACAGGAAGTGTCGCACGAGAACCTGAGGGCCAAACGTCAAGTTAGAGCATGTATCTGCCCTCAACCGATCGGGTGGACAGATCCGCCCGATCGGTTCATGCACGCGTATCAGACCCGAGCAGAAGGCAATGATGAAGCAGATCCCACCCGATCCGTTCAGTGATCCGGTAGTCACGACAGTCTGTTTTTGAAGCTGAACTCCAACCGATCGGTTGACTTGTCAACCGATCGGTTCACCTTTAACTGATCTTCCCAAGCTCAAGAGCCGAACGACTTCACCCGATCGGTTCAGTGATCGGGTGAAGTATCTCAGAAGCTGAAGCCCAGTCAAACGGTCGTCTCAACCAATCGGTTGATGCTTCAACCGATCGATTGATGCTTCGGTTGAGACGTTTATTTATGTCTTCTTGTGGGAATATTCCTTGGCATCTTGCCTAATGTGTATATAGCCCTAGGTCTCCTAGAAAACGAGAATCCCCTTTTCTTAAGCATTTTTAGGGATTTTGGCTACTGCTAATTAAACTTGTTTTGTAAGTTCTCCAATCGCTTTGATACGTTGATATTGCGTTATTACTACCATTTTCTCTAGTATTCTATTGCTTGATTATAATTTTGATGGCTGAAATTTGTGTTATTGAATCTCTTGCAATGATTAGTGAGTAGTTTCCTAATCTAGGATATTGGTGGAAGCCCCTTCGCGGGTTCTCCCTAGAACGACCATATGATTAGGGTTTCAATAGGATATAGGGATTTAGACGGTTACGCAGGGCGTTTTATTGTTATTGGCGGGATAAAGACCGCCTCTAACCGTCGGGCCAAGGGGAAATAAAACTGAAGTTTGATCCTCTAGCCACAGCTCACACCCCTAGCGTAGACATTGATTCCTAGCGCGTGGGATCGACAGGATGAAATGTCGGGAGCAATCGTTGCGAGCTTAGTGCTCCTGGAGTCGGTCGGTGTTGGACATGGGAATGCCCTGATGGGTTTTATTAGATCCGGGGCTTACTTTCGACTAGTGCATTGTTCGTCCTTCGCCCTACTTGAGAGCGAAGGCCGGACAACCTTGCACAAAATTTAACGCAGCGGAAGCGGAAAAATAAAGAGAAAAACTTTATATAAACACTTTATATAAACTAGCCTTATCTTCATAAAACCCGAGCCAAGAAAACGCTACTATCCCGGGGTTGGGTCCAGACCAACCCCTGAGGATACTACTATCTAATTAACTACTATAGCTACTGCAATAAAATAATGCACATTAATTAAAACTAAAGTTGAGAAAACTCAACATACCCGTAACTCTTGCCTTGCAGCAAAAGTGTTACCGAAGGCAATCAATTGCCCTTCCCGCACGAACCGCTCCGATCCCAGCAACCACTTGCGCCGATCCCAGCAACTTCTCGTCGCCGAGCCAACCACTTGCTCCAGAAAGTTTCACGCGAGTGAAACCTCCGCCTAGATTTCGGATCTGAATCCGAACTCCTTTGCGGTTTTGCTAGAGCCCTCAGGAGCAAGGCCGAAATTTATAGGGAGAGGAGAAATATTAATTTTAGCTTAGATCCGAGCGTGCTCCAATAGTTTTGAGAGCCGCTCAGATCTAGAGCTTGGGACGAGTTTTGAGGAGGAGAGCAGACCCCTATTTATATAGGCGGCGGACTCTCCCCTTTTCTCAAAATCCGATGTGGGACTATTAATATGAGTTAATTAAAATCAAGTTAGTTTGCACTTCACAAAGTGCAAACTTCCGTGAATTTTAACTCACTCACCGTTGAACTTCAGGATTGATACAACCTATCAATTCGAAGGGTGTTCAATGGTGAACGCATAGGAAAAAACCGTTCGTCAATCGGAGTTCATTTGACCCTCCAATTGACCGCTCAAAGTTCAGCTCATGGCTAGTTTTTCGCAAAAACTGAGCCGTCAAAAACTGCCCAACTTAGATTTCTGAAAACCTATTCTGCGGGGCCCACCAAGCCTGCTGGGCAAGCCCAGACCAGGTTCAGAACCTGGTCTGGGCGCGCCCAGACTGGGCGCCTGGCCCAGTCAGGCCAGGCACCCAGGGCGCCTGGGCGCCTGGCCCAAGCGCCTAGGGCGCCTAGGCGGGCCCAGGCCCAGGCCCTGTCTTGGGCCGGGCGCCCAGGCCCGGGCGCTTAGGCCCGGTCAGCCTGGGCCTGACTGGGTCCAGTCAGGTGTCCAGGCCAGACCCAGTCT
Organism: Scilla litardierei; assembly: GCA_030789695.1. Taxonomy (NCBI): domain Eukaryota; kingdom Viridiplantae; phylum Streptophyta; class Magnoliopsida; order Asparagales; family Asparagaceae; genus Scilla; species Scilla litardierei. Next base: position 12,486,991 of record CM061139.1, read on the forward strand.
GGCCTGGGTCAACTTGGACTGATCCGTAGAACTCTTTTGGTCATATCTTGAGCATTTGACGTCCGATTTGGACGCCGTTTGAACCTGGGCGTAGACCGGGACATTCCCGTCTTACCTGTGAGCTTTTCCTTACGTTTATATTATTAAATATTGTCTTAAACTATTTAAAACACATTTAATCTCTTTTGCATCATATGCAATTTAGTCCCTATTATCATTTGCATCAAATACAAATGATCTGAGGGCATATTTCCTTACATCTCCCACTTGCACTCAGGATCATTTATCCTGAATGCTGGAGACTATTGCAAACATCTTTTGCAATACTTTATCCCTTGCATCAAATGCAAATTATTCTCCCTAACTAATTTCTACCTATTACTAGACGAAGATCGCACTCTGTGTGAGACCCTACAGCCTGACCCTACTACAGGTTTGGGTTCGAGACCCTAGACGGCAGAGACCACGAGCAGTAGTTGCCGTCCCTGTTTCGGCATCATAATTATGTGGTTTAACCCATTGACAAAATCGTCGGGACTAGCAAGACTGTATCCGTGATGAATACCGCAGTTTTAATCCTTTCGTCAAGACTATGTTGTTTATTCAAGTTTAGGGTATGGTAACATGTCAACCCCACCAACTTGAAACCGGTCAGTTACATCGGTCTTTAGTTAAATACATGTTGAACTTCTTTCAACATACTTTGATCAAAGATTTTCACTAAAGCACCGAACCAACACATACAACACTAACTCTCCTTAATGAGAGAGGCGAATCCTTTCTTAGACACAACTCCCCTCACACGCTTCAAATGCCACCCAACCAAAATCCTTTCGACAAGTAAAGTCTTGAAGCTAAGAAAATGATCTAAGTGACACTATTCACATGCAGGTTTGTTCAATGTCTTCAAGTCATAGGACCAACTTGCCTATCATCACAAAAGTTATCATTGACATTTTAAATTAAGTTTAACCAAATGATAATCTTTTATGAGTCGTTCAGTGAACTCATTCTCTAATGAGCACCTGCGTCTTGTTTCTGACTTCACCAAGTCAAACGATTACGAGTCCATCGTTACTAATCTATAATGAATACAAAGACACAATGGTCTTATCGATGTGTCGATATCCTTTTCTCGACATATCAATGACCACGAACCAGTTTAAGACTTTAAGCTCCAATCGGTAAAAACACTTTCTCATAATCGTGATCGGCATCAGGATAAGTGTATACCTTGCTATAAGTCTAAGGAAATTATCTAAGTATATAAGATGACACGAATGCACAAAGATAATTTGATATCAATAAATTTATTTTATTCATGAATAAGATGTTTTTCAGGACAATGTGCCTCATAGGCATACAACTCTCAAAACATCTACCACTCACTACAAGGCCCACTCTTTATGGTATTTCATACCGCTTTTACACATTAGTTTCTCCAAACGATCACGTGCAAGGGCCTTTGTAAATGGATCAGCTAAATTCTCTTCAGACGAGACTCTGAGGATTTCTATGTCCTTCCTCTTCTCAATATCACGAATCAAATGATATTTTCGAAGAATGTGTCTGGATCTCTTGTGGAATCTGGGTTCTTTGACCAAGCTCAATGTGGCATTGTTATCACAATACAACGGTATTGGATCTATAACAGTAGGCACCACTCCTAGCTGGCTCACAAATTTCCTAATCCAGACAGCTTCCTTTGCTGCATCATTGGCCGCTATATATTCGGCCTCCATAGTTGAATCAGCAACGGTGTCTTGCTTTGAACTCCTCCAGCTCACTGCACATCCGTTGAGAGTGAAAATGTATCCTGAAATTGACTTGCTGTCATCCACGTCACTCTGAAAGCTGGATTCCGTGAAGCCCTCAATTTTGAGTTCTTCACTTCCATAAATCAAAACTAGATCTCTTGTTCTTCGCAAGTACTTGAGAATCGTCTTGACTGCTTTCCAGTGTTCTTCTCCATAGTTAGACTGATATCGACTTACTGCACCTAGTGCAAAAGCGACATCAGGTCTGGTACATATCATGGAATACATGATCGATCCAACTGCCGAAGCATATGGAATATTGCTCATGCGTTCTCTTTCCAAGTCAATCTTTGGAGACATCTTCTTGGAAAGACTTATTCCGTGATTTGCGGGTATAAACCCACCTTTACTGTTTTCCATGTTAAACCGTTTTAACACAGTATCAACGTACCTAGATTGGGAGAGTCCTAGCATCCTTTTAGATCTATCTCTATAGATCTTCACACCTAGTATGTAGGATGCTTCTCCCAAATCTTTCATGGAGAAGTTAGTTGATAACCAATCCTTAACAGACTTTAACATCGGTATGTTGTTACCTATTAAGAGAATGTCATCAACATAAAGTACGAGGATGACTAAATTGTTTCCACTGGTTTTCTTATAAACGCATGGCTCATCTTCATTTTTAATAAAATCAAACTCTTTGACCGTATTATCAAATCGGATGTTCCAGCTCCTGGATGCCTGCTTCAATCCATAAATGGATCTATGCAGTCTACACGCTTTTCCTTTGCTCCCACTGACTTCGAAACCTTCCGGCTGAGACATGTAAATATGCTCTTCTAAATCACCATTTAGAAATGCAGTTTTTACATCCATCTGCCAGATTTCGTAGTTGTGATAGGCAGCAATAGCGAGTACAATCCGGATGGATTTGTGCATGGCTACGGGTGAGAAAGTTTCGTCATAATCTACACCTAGAATCTGACGATAACCTTTCGCAACAAGTCTAGCCTTGTACGTTTCTATTTTTCCATCTGCACCGATCTTCCTTTTGAAGATCCATTTGCAGCCAATAGGAACACTTCCCTTGGGCACATTCTCTAAAGTCCAAACTTTATTAATGTGCATGGAATCCATCTCAGATTTCATTGCATCCAGCCATTTCTTAGAGTCTCTACTCTGAATTGCTTCTTGGAAGCTAATAGGATCATCTTCAACTAAGATGCTATCCTCAACTCCTCCATCTACGAGAAATCCGTAGTATCTTTCTGGAGCTCGAGGAATCCTATTTGACTTCCTAATAATTGCTTCAGGAGCATTGGGCTCTGCCTCTCCCACTGGTTCCACGATCTGTTCATGTGTTGATTCAGTCTCTAGACTTTCGTCCAGTTCTATTACCTCGCCATTAGACTCCTTCACAAGGAATTCCTTTTCAAGAAAGGTGGCGTGTTTGGACACAACAATCTTTTGTTGTTCCTGGTGATAGAAGATGTGTCCCGTCGAGTGACTAGGATACCCAATGAATCTACACATAACAGACCTATCCTCCAGTTTATCTGGATTATGCTTCTTGACATACGCAGGACAACCCCATACCTTAATATGCTTAAGGTTTGGTTTCTTCCCGTTCCATATCTCATATGGTGTCATTGGCACGTATCTAGATGGAACTCTATTAAGGATATGGGTAGCAGTTTCTATGGCATAGCCCCAAAGGGAGATAGGTAACCCAGAGTCACTCATCATTGATCGAACCATGTCTAACAAGGTACGATTCCTTCTCTCTGACACACCATTATGTTGAGGTGTGTAAGGAGGAGTGATCTGAGAGAAAATCCCATTCTCTTTTAAATGCGCAAGGAATTCATGGCTCAAGTATTCTCCTCCTCGATCAGATCGAAGAATTTTAATACTTTTGCCCGTCTGTTTTTCAACTTCGTTACGATACTCTTTGAATCGCTCAAATGTATCAGACTTGTGCTTCATCAAGAACACATGTCCGAACCTAGAGTGATCATCAGTAAAACTAACAAAGTATGAATATCCTCCTTTAGCTAAAGTAGACATTGGTCGACATACATCAGAATGTACTAGACCCAAGAGTTCACTAACTCTTTCCCCTTTACCCGTAAAGGGAGTTTTAGCCATTTTGCCTTTGAGACAAGACTCGCAAGTGTCGTACGACTCATAATTCAAGAGGTCAAGAGACCCCTCTTTATGCAACTTGCTAAGTCTTTTCTCTCAGATATGGCCTAGTCTACAGTGCCAAAGGAAAGTTTCATTAAAACTAGATTCCTTACGTTTTCGTGTGTTAACACTTAACACAATGTCATTAGACAGAGTGTATACACCATTATTCATTGTTCCAAATCCCAGCAATTTATCATTAAAGAAAATGTTCATAACAGATTCATTAATGGTAAATTTATATCCGTCTTTGGCCAAAGCCGAAATGGAAATAACATTGCATAGAAAATTTGGTATATAATAACATTGTTTCAAAAACAATGTGGCACCGTTTGCCAAGGTGTGCTTTAGGTCTCCTACGGCTTTAGCAGCTACATTAGCTCCATTACCAACTTGAAGAACTATTTCGTCCTTTCTTAAGTTTCTAAATTTGCTCATACCTTGTAACGAATTACAAATGTGAGTACCCGCACCAGTATCCAATACCCATGCGTTAGAAGTTACAGAAAGGACTATACTCTGTATAACTAATACCTTAGAAGTCGAGACATCAATATGTCCTTTCTTCTCTCCGTTAAGCCCAAAGTTTTCTAAGCAATCAATATTTAAACCAATCAATTTATTATTCAGGATAAGATTCATATTCGTTTTCATGCTGCAAAGGACATAGAATGAATTTAGTGTAATTCATGATAAAATAACATAGTTAATATGGTTTTTAATTAACTATGGTCTCCCACTATTTTACGATCATTCTCGGAAATGAACGAATTTTAATATCTTAAAATATAGTGGAAGAGGGACCCAATCATCATGAACCTCACAACCTTGAGGAGACTCAACAAGTTGATTGGTTCCATGATTGGTAGACTAATTCTTAGTCAATCACATCACATGTGACTCCCTATCGATTCTTACCCACAGTTACTTATGATCTTGAGGAGACTCAACTAATCATAATGACTGGTCTAGTCAGACCCTTGATTTTGTGTTCAGATTTGACTTAGATCGATGCTCGAGGAGACCCGACGCATCGATTTGGGTCAAGTCCAGACTACATCACATGTATGTTGGAGTTTGTTCCTTAAAGAAAAACATGGCATAGCTTGAGGAGACTCAACAACTATAAATGTTTTCTTTGAGTTACAAAGCTCCAAAATCAAGGAGGGATACGAATTAATCTTTAACAAGATTTATAACGCATTGACTAGATATAACCAAAGCTAACACATTTTATTATCAGCAACTTTGCGGTACAAGCGGGCATGACTAGGGTTAGGGCCGGGCAGGATCACTTGCGCCCAGCAAAGCTGAGTCGATCCACAACACCTTCCCTAACTACCTACCCATACCATTCTCCATTGAAAGTGCTAATGATAAAAAGTGTTATATTGATTTAATCTGGTTGTTATGATTTATTTAACTAGTTAATCCTATCAACTAGTCATAACCTATAATTCAAAATTATTAGGATGTGTTTCATAACTTTTATTAGAAACCTATCAACTATAGGATTTTAATAAATCACATCAGAATTGTTTCAACAAACAAGGGACAATCCTAATCATTCATTAGGATGTGTTATTTAAAATATTGTGAACAACATTTTAAAACATAGCCAAAGCTAGTCATTTAAATTTAATCAGATTAAAGATTTAAATGAATTTTAATGGCTAACCCTACAAGTCTTTCTTTTAGCAATTATCAAATAAAAGCAAAAAGAAACATAAAGACATTAATTATCACATAATTAAAAAGATCTAATCTTGGTTTTCAAAACAATTTTCGAAAAAAATTTGAAAACCAACATATAGTTAGTTCAAGACTAACTACAAGTTTTAATAACATGCATTTCATAAAAGCAGTATTTAGATAGTCTATGTAGCCTGGCTCTGATACCAATGATGGGTTTTATTAGATCCGGGGCTTACTTTCGACTAGTGCATTGTTCGTCCTTCGACCTACTTGAGAGCGAAGGCCGGACAACCTTGCACAAAATTTAATGCAGCGGAAGCGGAAAAATAAAGAGAAAAACTTTATATAAACACTTTATATAAACTAGCCTTATCTTCATAAAACCCGAGCCAAGAAAACGCTACTATCCCGGGGTTGGGTCCAGACCAACCCCTGAGGATACTACTATCTAATTAACTACTATAGCTACTGCAATAAAATAATGCACATTAATTAAAACTAAAGTTGAGAAAACTCAACATACCCGTAACTCTTGCCTTGCAGCAAAAGTGTTACCGAAGGCAATCAATTGCCCTTCCCGCACGAACCGCTCCGATCCCAGCAACCACTTGCGCCGATCCCAGCAACTTCTCGTCGCCGAGCCAACCACTTGCTCCAGAAAGTTTCACACGAGTGAAACCTCCGCCTAGATTTCGGATCTGAATCCGAACTCCTTTGCGGCTTTGCTAGAGCCCTCAGGAGCAAGGCCGAAATTTATAGGGAGAGGAGAAATATTAATTTTAGCTTAGATCCGAGCGTGCTCCAATAGTTTTGAGAGCCGCTCAGATCTAGAGCTTGGGACGAGTTTTGAAGAGGAGAGCAGACCCCTATTTATATAGGCGGCGGACTCTCCCCTTTTCTCAAAATCCGATGTGGGACTATTAATATGAGTTAATTAAAATCAAGTTAGTTTGCACTTCACAAAGTGCAAACTTCCGTGAATTTTAACTCACTCACCGTTGAACTTCAGGATTGATACAACCTATCAATTCGAAGGGTGTTCAACGGTGAACGCATAGGAAAAAACCGTTCGTCAATCGGAGTTCATTTGACCCTCCAATTGACCGCTCAAAGTTCAGCTCATGGCTAGTTTTTCGCAAAAACTGAGCTGTCAAAAACTGCCCAACTTAGATTTCTGAAAACCTATTCTGCGGGGCCCACCAAGCCTGCTGGGCAAGCCTAGACCAGGTTCAGAACCTGGTCTGGGCGCGCCCAGACTGGCGCGCCCAGACTGGGCGCCTGGCCCAGTCAGGCCAGGCGCCCAGGCATCTGGGCGCCTGGCCCAGGCGCCCAGCGCCTGGCCCAGGCGCCCAGCGCCTGGGCCTGAGCCCAGGCGCCTGGGCGCCTGGGCGCCCAGGCCCGGGCGCTCAGGCCCGGTCAGCCTGGGCCTGACTGGGTCCAGTCAGGTGTCCAGGCCAGACCCAGTCTGGCCTGGGTCAACTTGGACTAATCCGTAGAACTCTTTTGGGCATATCTTGAGTATTTGACGTCCGATTTGGACGCCGTTTGAACCTGGGCGTAGACCGGGACATTCCCGTCTTACCCGTGAGCTTTTCCTTACGTTTATATTATTAAATATTGTCTTAAACTATTTAAAACACATTTAATCTCTTTTGCATCATATGCAATTTAGTCCCTATTATCATTTGCATCAAATACAAATGATCTGAGGGCATATTTCCCTACATGCCCACCGTCCGAACCCGGGTAGACCTAACGTATCATCCTAGGCATCGACATGAATATCGGGCCCATGGGACGCTAGGTACCGCTATTAGAGGCAACGTCTCACCACTAAACCCTAGAATCCGATCGTATCCATATCCGTCAATCGTAATAGAGAGAACTCATGATAGGGTGGAAACCAAGGTCCTGAGTTACTTTTTATATCTTACACATTTCCGTAGTTTTATACGTGACAACCCACCGAGCGATAGGGCTAGCTCACCCATCGGGTGATCCGGTTCCTGTTTGATAACAAGCACATCACACGCCTCCCCGTGTTCGACCCCCAAGCCACACTATAACACTGTGCGCTTGCGGTTATAAATTTTAATCCTGGTATCCCCGTTTCGACTTTATATATTGCACAAATCTATGTGACGTCAGAGATTGAGTTTTTTTTTACATTTCGTACATGTTGGAGACTATATAATAATGTAATATGAATAAATTATTAGTTTCATGTATGAGCTTTTTTACATTTAATTTAAATTATTTTCGTGTATTTCTATTTGTGTAATTTATACGTAGATTTATATTGTTGTGTAAAGGTACTTTTTGATAGTTTTGTTACTATTTTATATTATTATGTGCAGTTATTTAGTAAATTTTTTTTAAAAACTTTTTTAAATATTGGCCACGGACATATACGTGGCCAATTTTATTTTTGGCCACGGAATAGTCCGTGGTAGAAAGTCATCAGCCACGGATTTTGTGCACAATTTCGTGCACGGAAACAGTGGCAAATATGTTTTAACCACAGACATGTCAGTGGCTGAAACATTGAACATTGCGACGGAAAAGTCCGTGGCCGCAAAATTTTCGGTCACAGATTATGTGCACGGTATGCATCATTCTGGTGCACAAAAACCGTGGCCAATGAATAATGGCCACGGGCATATCTGTCGCGATGTTTAATGTTTAAGCCACGTATATGTCTGTGGCTAAAACTTATTTGCCACAGTTTTTGTGTACAATACTGTGCACAAAATCCTGTTGAATATTGGACTCCCCGGATTTGGTTTTGGATGATGAGCAAACATAAATAATTCATGAACTAACAATTTGTGAGCGCAGTATTGGAGATCGTCGCCAAATTCACGCGAACAATCAAAGCGACATCTCAAGACTTCTCTAAGCACGTATTCATGCCTAAAGCTTCGTTGAAGCTCTTGCGCCGTTTTGGAAGTCATGAAGAATTAATCGAAGCTCTCGAAGACCATTTATTAAGGTTTTATTTATAGTCTTTTAGCTTCGATCTATAGAATGTTAAGCCTTGAGTATATCTTACGTTTCTTTCTTCATAACGCTCATATCGTAGCTCTAGGATCTTAGTACAAGTTCATTCTAACTTCCTCGAAGCGTCGCGCTTCGATTCGGACTTGTTTGTGCATGTTAGTTGGTACAAGAAGATGTACTGACCGACTAGATGGTGATCTAGTCGGTCAGCAAAGCTTCTTGGACCGACTAGTGTGCTTCCTTAATTTCTTGATCAGTACTGTTTACAGTTAGTCGGTCTATGTTGACTCATCGACCGACTAGTTTGTGAAGTAGTCGGTCAGTGATGCTTCTTTGACCGACTAGTTGTGATTTACTGTACATGCTAAATTTCTCCTAAGCTACTGTTTATCGTTAGTCGGTCTAAGAACGTTTGGTGACCGACTAGTTGACAATCTAGTCGGTCAACTTTTGTTCTTGGACCGACTAAGTGATCGAACCCGGATATACACCCGGAGAACGGTTTTAGTTTTACCGCAAGTGCACGGTATAGCAGCGATCGGTATATCGAACACAGGGAGGACGAATGACCGTGCTTGTTCCAATCAACCTGGCTATTTAAGAAGAGAGAAATTTGCCTTTGGCGATCCTGTCACAATCGTCAGACAAAGTACGGAAATATCAAATCAAATAAAGAACGTCTAGGGAACGGGGAATCCCCGCTACTCACCGTATTTCATAAATGTGGTTCGTCGGTATCAAAATTGCTAGAATAAGATTTTGGATGAACTAGTCGCAACTGAATGTAGAACCAAGCTCACGCTCTCGCGCTGTTGCCGGTCTATAGCTATCCTAGGTTTGGGTCCAATCTCTTGCAAACCCTAGCCTAGGGAAGCTAGCATTAGGATCAACATCATCGTTCAATCGCGCACCGAGCCCAATCTCTTGCAAACTCGGCCCGCGACCTAGGTTGGGATAGTTCCTACCCGTCCAATCTCTTGCAAACGGGTATCGGCACGGAATTGCAACCGGAAACCCTAGTATCGGTCCAATCTCTTGCAAACCGATACTTCGGAAATTCGATTCCAACCCAATTCGGATTTCTAGGATTTCCTATCGAATTGGGATCCAATCTCTTGCAAATCCCAATCGGTATGAACTCCTAGCTATCCGTAGTAAATCGATCCCAAACTAATCCCTAACAACGATTCTAGCAAAATTTCTACCAATTCATCACAAATATGAAATTGGGCTTGTAGGGTTCATCCCCACGCCCCAAGACGTGGAGACTACTCACAATTCATAGCACAAGCACAAGAATAATCAATGAAATAAGCAATAGAATTCATCACAATATTGAGATATGCAATAAAAATAGAATTTTTGAAGAAGAGAGAGGCAAACCAATGGAGTTCTTCAATTAATCCAACAAAAATCAACTTTTTGTCCTCTCTCAAATCACAAGAATAAAGCTAAAAAGTAAACCTAAAAATCTGCAAAAATCTAAGAGAGAAGCCCCCCTAAACTAGGGTAAAAACAGGGGTTAAATACCCCCCAAAATCGTCCAAAAACTGTGACCAAAATACCCCTGCGCAGCCTGAAATCCGCAATTTTCGCTACAGGCAGCGCGTCGCACTCGGCCGAGTGACATAAGTCGCTCGGCCGAGTGAGAAACCCTGTAATTTTCCAGTAAGTCTTGATCTTCAGGGGTCTCAACTTCGGGGGCGGCTCGGCCGAGTGAGTTGTCGTCACTCGGCCGATGGCTTCTTGGTACTCGGGCGGTCGGGATTATCCACTCGGCCGAGTGGGTCTTCTGAAGCTCAGACAGCCGAAAAACAGTAAGTTGGCGATTTTTGAATGGCTTCGTCTGGGCGCCACTCGGGCGGACGGGATCTCGTCACTCGGCCGATGTGGTCTCCGTCGCTCGGCCGAGTGCACATATAAATCGTGTCTGATCTGGTCGGCCGAGCGGTGTCTCGCTGGTCGGCCGAGTGACTCCTTCACTCGGCCGAGTGGGACACTAAAAATGCCCAAACAGCTTGTTTTGGCCTCCTCGTCGCTCCTGCGACGTCCGTTCTTCTTCCGCTCCTTTCCAACAGCAAAATACCCCTTGGGGAGGTCGTCGGTGACACTCTGGAGTAGGCGTATCTCGAGATCACTCCAAATCGCTCCAAATCACCTGAAATGCAACAAAAACAACAAATCGTGAAAGGCATCGCAATATCATCGATATATCGTGAAAAACATGATTTGGGCGATCTAAATGGCATGCAAACATGCGGGAAAAAAGTGTAAAATAAGGAGTGATCAAAATCCCCCAAGCTTACCTCTTACTCATCCTCGAGGAAGATAAGTAAAATGCGAACCCGGTGGATTCGGAAAACGAAAACGGCGAAAAAATGAAAAATGAAAAACGGAGAAGAATGAAAAACGAAATAAAAATTAAGAAGAAAGAAAGAAGCGAAGAGGTAAGTTGCTAGATCATTTTCTCAGGACGTGGGTTTCGCTTACTCACATAGCATGCACTGAATGAAAAATACATGTCAAAGAGTTTTATTTTGATATCATAGTATAATAGTGAAAATAGAAATAGAAAACCCACGAACAACGATATAATCATGAAAAACGGAATAATTTTAGAATTAACATCGTCTGAATCATTTAAAGCGGTATACAAATCGCAGATCACACACTTTTCAATTGAATGCTTTCTATGAGGAGTATAAGAGTATCACACAATAGAATAGAGAGAATAGAAAAGTATGGATTTCATGATATGAATGCTAGGCTTAGATTTCTGGATTTCGTAAAGCTAGAAACAATCTCATCGAGTATAGAATATTACTTAGCCTAGGTTGTCGTGCAACGTCAAGTAGTCACTCTCTCACACATCAATGGATTCTCTCCCCCAAGCTTATCTATAAGCATGGTGGCATAAAAAATATTCACATCCCCATTTTTGTAAAGCTCCAAAAGCAATGAAAATAAACACGAAAAGAGAGGAGAAAGAAAGAAAGTGAGATGTGGTCTTTTATTGAGGATTTTTCCTCTTTTTTTGATATGGCATATATACACAACGATCCCAACTCAAAGAGAGATAATGATATACAAGAATATTTTCTCTTTTTTTTTTGAATAAGAAATTTGGAGCTAGGAATTAATAGCGGGGGAAATGCCATATAATAGAATCACTAAGGGGAGATTCGCCAATGATTTTAAAAGTAGAGAAATAATGTTCAAGATTTGTGGAGAAAGAAATAGATATATCTCTCGGTTCACTCTATAAGACATGCACGACAACTTCAGCAGGGTAATCTAATCTACTCAGTTTCGATCACAAAAAAGCTAACTAATCCAGATTTATCATAGCTAACATCATTCAATCATCCTGAAGTGAAATGTACAATTCATGCATATAGAGGTGATATAGGAAAAGAAATCAGTACTCCAGATATAAGCATTCAATGCGTGAATCTTGGTGTGTTTTCTGTGATAGCATACATATGAATATTCAGACTCAGATAATAATAAAATTTCATCCATTTTCATGTGGAAAAAGTGTGGGTTACTATCTCTAGGTGCAAGGCAAGTCATAGCATATAATATCAGAAATAAAGTCTAGGACATGACAAATATAGCATGCATATAGAGTAAGCTAACTCCACGTCATCATCATCATAGAAAAGTCATCTCTAGCATGAGATGAAAAAGAAAGAAATAAAGATAAAGGGAAAATAGAACTAATTAAAATGCGGCACACAGAAAAATAAGAAAAACGTGATGCATGGTAAAATAAAGGGAAAATGATGAAAATAAGTGCAAACGCGGAAAATGGTGTGAAAAACTAAAAATAAAGGTGGCAAATCGAAAAAAAAGAACGTGAGGACTCACTCCCCCAAGCTAAATGGCACAGTGTCCTCAATGTGCAAAGTGGGGAACACCGAGAGACAAGTAATGTGAGGGGAAAGTGAGGGTGCATGCATGATGGAAAGAAGAAAATAAAAATAAAGAAATGAAAAATATGATGCGGACATGATGCATGCAAATATAGGAGTGATACAGATATATAGATGTGGCACCAAAAACTCTCCCTCTCTCCCAAAAAAGATATATAAAGATACGATCAGAATGAGAATCCCAAAATAAGTGAGGGGAGGGGTGGACAAAAATGCAACAGGACCCAGCAGAAACGGGCAGCACAACGGCAAAAATAATCGACGGCATCAAGGGTGCCTAAGAAGGTGGTGCTGCGCCGTCTCCGTCCTGAGGCGGAAGTGGTGGTGGTGGCTGGACAGGCTGCTGAGCGGGTGTGGGTGTGGAAGTGGTAGCAGGCTGAGTGTGTGTGGAAGTGTGGGTGGGAACCTGCTGGGTGGGCGGGGGTACGCGTGGGAGACGCTCCAGGACCTGGGTAAGGCAGTAGTGAATCTGTGGGAGCAGGTCGAAGCGGTGAGCCATATCGGTGACGGTGGCGGACAGGGTCCGAAGGTCGCCTCTGAGGCCACTCACCGCCCCCTCGAGAGCACGGATGCTCTGAAGTACAGTGTCAGGGGGAGGTGGTGCAGAGGAACGCACCGGTCTGGGCTGTGCAGGTCGGGGCTGGCGTACTCTGGTGGCGTAGGTGACGGGCTCAGCGGGTAGGGGAACAAAAGGTGTTGTGCTCGCGAATGGGGGCCTGGCCTCAGTGTGAGGCTGGGCGGGACGGTGAGAAGTGGAGGCAGCAGCAACGAAAGAAGAATACAAAAGTGGCAGCGAGGCGGCCGGAGAGGTCGGTGGCACAGAAGTGTGGACAGACGCCACGACACTCTCGGAAAATACAGCAGCAGTGGAAACAGAGGGCTCTCCGCACTCAACTACGGTCGGCGGGCGCTCGGGTGGGGCAGAAGAAACGGGCTCGGCGGACAGAGGGCCAATGGTGGTGGTGACAGGAGTGGAAGCAGCGGAAGTGGGCTCAGCTAAGGTACTCCCGACACCGACAGAGGTGTGGACAGAGGTGTCAGGAGCATCGAAAACATCGGGGATAGGCTGAGGGGCCACAGGGTCAACAGGGGCAGCAGGTTCGGCAGGGGCAACAGGGTCTGCGGGGTCAGCGTGGGCAGTGTGGGCCTGCTCGGCCTCCTCGGCCTCGAGCACGTAAGCAGCGGGGATGAGAACATCCATCGCAGGGAGCCAGTCCACATGGGCTGGTGCAATTTGAGTCCGAGCTGGGCTCGGAAGAATCATGTAATCGGCACCGTAAGGGCCGTGCAACCAGACACAGTGTCGCTCACCGTGCGGACGAAGCATCTTCATCCGGGCCATAACATCAATCGACAGAGAAGTGGGGCCCGGTACTCGTCGCAGGTCATCAGGGAAATCCTCGCCGGTCATAAGGGCAAGCAAGGTGATCAGGCCGCCGCAGCATATCGGTGAGCGAGCGCCCACCGATACAATGATGCGGTCCAAAAACCAAGCCGCGACATCAATCACGACGGTGGGGACAAGCTCATCGCCATCCCTAGATAGAGCTCTGGGCCGTGTCATCGCGTAGAGCATGTAGAGCTCTGGCGTGGACATCGTGCCTGGCTCATATCTGGCCAAAAAGGTTCTCGCCATAAGGCGCTGAGCTATACGTAGGCAGGGATGGACAATGGCCGAGGCCTTGGCCCTACTAGGGTCAAAGGCAGCGTGGAGACCCGTAATCCGGGCCCAGAAGGCACCGGCGTCAAAGGAAGGCGGGGGGATATGGGTGGGTACGTAACCTCGATCGGCCCCGGGGACATCGGGCCACGAGAAAAATGCTCTCATCATACCGAGAGTGACCTGGCACTCCCAGTCCATGAACCGAAACGAGCATCCCTCGTCGGTCCGGGCGATCGAACTAAGTACCTCAAGTGTCGGACGGACAAACGTGTCCGCCGACACCTGCAAGAAATCTCGCCAACCCACGTTGTCGTACAACGTGAGCATCCCCTCTAGTACCCCCAGGCGTCCTAGGTCGGCAAGGTGTGCAAACCTGGAGGGGACGATCGAGCGCTGGGAAATACGCTCGAAAGCGACGCGATGTGCGTCGTTCCAGAACGTGATCCCCAGCGGCCCGATAAGTGGAGCCGGAGGTGGTGGCTGTGGAGCGGCAGGGAGCGGCTGTGCGGGCTGTGCGGGCTGTGCGGGCTCTGCAGGCTGTGCGGGGTGTGCGGGGCCGGCTATGCTGGGTGGACGGCATGTGTGGGAGAAGCCGGAGGAGAGTCCTCCAACTCGTGGGAGGGGCCGGCATCATCCGACCGTTTCCGCTTGGCGGAAGCTCTCTTCGACCGCGGCCGTGTCCGGGGCGGCATATCGGCCCCGAGCGCGCGCCGAAAAACGTGAAAAGTGCGGCGTGTGCAAAATAAAGGAAAGAGTATACCCCGACACGCCGCGAGTGCTAAGAAATGGAAGCGTGCGAAGACAGCGCCTCCGCGAAGCCCGAATCAGTCCCGAGAAGCTCCCCTGGGCTCCCCTAAGCTCCCAAAAACAACCTGCGCATGAAATGGAGATATCAGCGGGTGATATTCAAAACGTATGGAGCATTAGGGGTATAATAGATAGATATAGAAATTAATTTGGGTTTGGGGTTCGTTTAGCGCATGGATCCTCGAAAAATACATAAAAAGAGGAGAAATAGGCGAAATAGGCGATACCGGAGGTGGCCGGAGTGGTGGCCGCCGGCGGCGACTCGGGCGAGGCGCGGCGGGGGCTCGGCCGGCGGTGGCTGGCTGAGCGGCGGCGCGGCGGTCGGTGGTCGGGTGAGTGGGTGCGCGAGCGAGGGGAACGGGCGAGGGAGCTGAACAGTCGGGGGCGGTTGCGATTTTTTCGTTTCGAAAAACGTGCCCCCCCTCGGCCCTTTATATAGCAAAAGTTACGACTCGGCCGAGTGACTGGGTCACTCAGCCGAGTGAGATCAATGGAAAATTCCTCCCCGCTTACGCTTCGGCCGAGTAGCCTTGCCAGCCTCGGCCGAGTGGAGTAAGTCCATTCGGCCGAGTGTCTCAAGCTACTCGGCAAGACTCGCCCTAGGAGCGTATCCGTTTTACTCGGCCGAGTGAATATATATACTCGACCGAGTAGCAGTTATACTGAAATCAGGAAATTAAACAGAGAGTTGGGTACAGCAGACTTCCCTCGTTCGTGAGTGGCTCGGCCGGACGAACTTATGTACTCGGCCGAGTGACTAGTAAACTCGGCCGAGTGAGCCTTGTGTTCTGCTGTTTGTCTTCGTTTGGGCTCTAAACTCCGTCTTTCTTCCTCCAGTCGATTTCATCTTCCTCCTAAGCGTCGAGCGCCTTCCTGGGGTGCTCCTTATCACCTCGTTCATCCTCCTCATGATGGATTTACCTATCTCCTCTCCTGTCAAGAAAAATAGGACCCGTTATCACAAAATTTTTGGGCGAACGACTCAAAACAATAAAAATTTCAGAAAACAAAAATAAAGAAAAAGTAAAAATAAAGCAATAACCGTCGGGTTGCCTCCCGACAAGCGCTCGTTTAAGGTCGTGAGCTCGACCCCCTATGATTTTCAATTAATGCGGGATGTTTGGTGCATATGAGATGCACCCATCAAACTTTCCGGGGAGAACGCTTGGATTCAGAAGTTGCGGCGGCGTGTTCTCCCTCGGTGGTCTCCCGTCTCGAATAGTGTTGGGGGGAGGCTCCCCCAAGCTAGCGTTTGCTCCGGTCAACGGCTTCACCGGTGACGCCGATTTCCGTATCGGCGGAGCTTTCTTCGGAGACTTCAATTTCGAGAGCTTGCAGAGCTCTCGAATCCTTGCGACATCAGCGTCTCCTTCGTCATTTTCAGCGGAGAGGTCGGGGGAATCATCTATCTTCTCATCTCGGCCTAAATCCGGGCCTTCATCGAAATCCTCATCGAAAAGAGCTCCAATCGAGTGGGGGATCGCTTCTTCAATTACCTCATCAAGGAGGTCCATGTAGTCAAGCTCCTCGTGGTAAGGCATGTGTTTCATAGCCTTAGGAATGTGAAGCTCCACCTTGATGTTGCCGACGTTTAAAGTTAGGGTACCTTCTCATACGTCGACAATCACACCGGCGGTGGCGAGGAACGGGCGTCCAAGTATCAATGACGTATCTCCCTCCTCCTTAACGTCCATGATCACGAAGTCACATGGCAAGCATATTCCCCCCGGGACTTGTAGCGGGATGTCTTCAGCGATCCCTGCCGGCCTTGTTATTCGCCCATCGGCCAATTGCATCCGCATGTCGGTAGGTTTCAACTTCGTCCCGGTGTTTAGCCTTAAGAACATGGAGAGAGGCATGAGGCTCACAATAGCCCCCAAATCTACCAACGCCTTTTGAAGAGGGACGCCGCCCAAGGTGCAAGGAATCTGAAAACTCCCCTGGTCTTTAAATTTGGCCGGCTCCTTCTCTCTCTTGGTGAACCAAGAGTCCTCCTCGGCTAGCATAATCTTCTCCTTCCTCTTTCTCCCCGAAATCAAATCCTTTAAGAATTTAGCATATGTGGGGATCTCCACGATGGCGTCGAGGAAGGGAATGTTGAGGCTAACCCCTCTCAGATACTCGAGAAACTTTGCTAGCCTTTTCTCCATTTTCGCTCTAGCAAGCCTTTGGGGGAATGGGACCGGTGGCATGAAGCGCCTTTCCTCAATCAATTGCTCCGCTCTTGATTTCTCCTTTTCTTTTGGCGCTTTCTCCTTCTCAACCTCAACTATCGGCTCAATTGGCTCCAAGCTTTCCTCCACGGGCTCCTCGGTAGGAATCATGGCGGAGGTGGTATCCTTACCGCCTCTAGTAGTAACGGCAACTACGGCATTGATGTGGCCGGTGTTGCCCCGTGGGTTTGGCTCGGGTTGTGCCGGTAATTGTTGAGTATTCCGATTGAGCAACGCCAATTGCTCCGAGACTTGAGCCACAACGGTTGCGAAGGAGTCTTGCCCCGCCTTCAAGGTAGCATTGACCTTCTTTTGCTCGACCATAAACGCCTCCACTCTAGCTTCGAAGTCGGATTGTTGTTGAGCTTGTGGAGGGTTTTGATTTTGATTCCTCCACCCTTGATTGTATCCGGGCGGCCTATATGGTGGAACTTGTTGCTTCGGTTGAAAATTTTGTTGTGGAGGCCCCCTCGGCGGATAGTGTTGTTGTTGGGGGGGTGGTGGTGGTCGAGCTTGTTGAGGTGGTTGTTGTGGCGGGTTCAAAGCTCCTTCATTGTTGGCGTAAGAGAAGCCGTGATGATTTCTTGCGGCCGGATTGGCCCAATACCCTTGGTTCCCCGCGACATATTGTACTTGCTCCAAGGATCCTTCTCCTTGCTCTCCTCCCACATACATGGCTTGAGATTGGTCTTGCCAATCACACATTTGGTTCGTTGGTGCGGAGGTGGAGGGGTTTCCTTGGGGCTCCGTGATAAACTTCTCCAGTCTCTCCACCACCTTGTGGAGAGAATCAAACTTGCTTGTAAGCTCCGCTACGGCCTTCGCTTCGTAGATACTAGTTGGCTTCAAGGAGGACGTAGAGTGTCCTCGCTCATCGCCCCATTGTTGATTGTTTGAGGCCATCTCCTCAATTAGGGCCGTAGCTTCTTCGGGAGTCTTTGATAAGATAGAAGCATTCACCGCGGCATCAATAATTTGTTTGGTCCCCGGTTGGAGACCGTTGTAGAAGCTATGAACTAGCTCCCAATCTTCAATGATATGGTGCGGGCATTGATGCTGCAGATCCTTAAAACGCTCCCAAGCCTCATAGAGCGTCTCTTGGGGTCCTTGCTTGAAGGACATGAGAGCGTTCCGGATCTTCACCGTCTTGGAGGATGGATAGAACTTGTCAATGAATGCACTCGCCAACTCGTCCCAAGTGGTGAAGACCCCCTCAGCCTGCGTCCTCAGCCAATAAAGTGCCTTGTCTTTTAGCGTGAAGGGGAAGAGACGCAGTCTGATGGCATCGATGGAGACCCCTGGCATCTGAAATGTGGCGCACTTCGACAAGAATAATTGGATGTGGTAGTGAGGATTTTCATGGGCATTCCCATGAAATGGATCCTGCTGCATCAGAACCACTAGACCAGTCTTTAGCTCGAAGTTCTTGTCAGCCGCCAACTCTGGCATGGCAATGGATGAGGTCGTAGAAGAGGTCTTAGACCGAAGCCTATCTCGAATAGAAATTATCCTCGCCATCCTTGCCGCTAATTGGTCCGCAGTTTCCGGGTTGGTCATAAACCTCCCTTCCCGATCTTGTCTCCTTTCCGCTCTAAGTCTCCGCGCGGTACGTTCGATCTCGGGATCAAATAATATAGCTTCAGGGTCCGCCGTAGATCTCGTGTACATGCACAGGGGAAACAGAGTTTCAAAGAAATGATTAGTACCGTGGAAGGGTTAGGTAAAAATAAGAAATAAAATAATAATAAAAAAAGAAATAGCTAGGGCGGTAAGATCAAACGCAATCGCCTCCCCGGCAACGGCGCCAAAAACTTGATCGAACCCGGATATACACCCGGAGAACGGTTGTAGTTTTACCGCAAGTGCACAGTATAGCAGCGAGCGGGATATCGAACACAGGGAGGACGAATGACCGTGCTTGTTCTTATCAACCTGGCTATTTAAGAAGAGAGAAATTTGCCTTTGGCGATCCTGTCACAATCGTCAGACAAAGTACGGAAATATCAAATCAAATAAAGAACGTCTAGGGAACGTGGAATCCCCGCTACTCACCGTATTTCGTAAATGTGGTTCGTCGGTATCAAAATTGCTAGAATAAGATTTTGGATGAACTAGTCGCAACTGAATGTAGAACTAAGCTCACGCTCTCACGTTGTTGCCGGTCTATAGCTATCCTAGGTTTGGGTCCAATCTCTTGCAAACCCTAGCCTAGGGAAGCTAGCATTAGGATCAACATCATCGTTCAATCGTGCACCGAGCCCACTCTCTTGCAAACTCGGCCCGCGACCTAGGTTGGGATAGTTCCTACCCGTCCAATCTCTTGCAAACGGGTATCGGCACGGAATTGCAACCGGAAACCCTAGTATCGGTCCAATCTCTTGCAAACCGATACTTCGGAAATTCGATTCCAACCCAATTCGGATTTCTAGGGTTTCCTATCGAATTGGGATCCAATCTCTTGCAAATCCCAATCGGTATGAACTCCTAGCTATCCGTAGTAAATCGATCCCAAACTAATCCCTAACAACGATTCTAGCAAAATTTCTACCAATTCATCACAAATATGAAATTGGGCTTGTAGGGTTCATCCCCACGCCCCAAGACGTGGAGACTACTCACAATTCATAGCACAAGCATAAGAATAATCAATGAAATAAGCAATAGAATTCATCACAATATTGAGATATGCAATAAAAATAGAATTTTTGAAGAAGAGAGAGGCAAACCAATGGAGTTCTTCAATTAATCCAACAAAAATCAACTTTTTGTCCTCTCTCAAATCACAAGAATAAAGCTAAAAAGTAAACCTAAAAAGCTGCAAAAATCTAAGAGAGAAGCCCCCCTAAACTAGGGTAAAAACAGGGGTTAAATACCCCCCAAAATCGTCCAAAAACTGTGACCAAAATACCCCTGCGCAGCCTGAAATCCGCAATTTTCGCTACAGGCAGCGCGTCGCACTCGGCCGAGTGACATAAGTCGCTCGACCGAGTGAGAAACCCTGTAATTTTCCAGTAAGTTTTGATCTTCAGGGGTCTCAACTTCGGGGGCGGCTCGGCCGAGTGAGTTGTCGTCACTCGGCCGATGGCTCTTGGTACTCGGGCGGTCGGGATTATCCACTCGGCCGAGTGGGTCTTCTGAAGCTCAGGCAGCCGAAAAACAGTAAGTTGGCGATTTTTGAATGGCTTCGTCTGGGCGCCACTCGGGCGGACGGGATCTCATCACTCGGCCGATGTGGTCTCCATCGCTCGGCCGAGTGCACATATAAATCGTGTCTGATCTGGTCGGCCGAGCGGTGTCTCGCTGGTCGGCCGAGTGACTCCTTCACTCGGCCGAGTGGGACACTAAAAATGCCCAAACAGCTTGTTTTGGCCTCCTCGTCGCTCCTGCGACGTCCGTTCTTCTTCCGCTCCTTTCCAACAGCAAAATACCCCTTGGGGAGGTCGTCGGTGACACTCTGGAGTAGGCGTATCTCGAGATCACTCCAAATCGCTCCAAATCACCTGAAATGCAACAAAAACAACAAATCGTGAAAGGCATCGCAATATCGTCGATATATCATGAAAAACATGATTTGGGCGATCTAAATGGCATGCAAACATGCGGGAAAAAAGTGTAAAATAAGGAGTGATCACTAAGTCAATTTGTATTCAGACTATTTCATTATGCCTCTTAGTCGGTCTACGTTCACTGACTGACCGACTAGTTGTGAAACTAGTCGGTCAGAATGTCTTCTTGGACCGACTAGATTTCTAGGTCTGAATTTCTATCTCTTCTCAGTTCCTCTCTTAGTCGGTCCATGTTGTTTGACTGACCGACTAGTTGATGAACTAGTCGGTCAGTGGTTGTTCTTTGACCGACTAGTTGCCTCAGATTTCTTTCCATTGGAAATTGACCTAACTTGTTTTTATGGGACCCTATAAATACGAACCTAGGTCATTTCTCTCTAGGTAAGAGCTGCCCTTAAGAGATTCATTGAGATAGAAAGAGATAGCCATTCTCACTCTTTTCCAAAGCTCTCTTCCTCACAAGAAACCCATTCTCTCACTTTCTAGATCTAGAATCCATATTGAGAGAAGCTTGTTCTTGGTGAGCCCTTCAAGCTCTAGCTTGAATCAAGTCTCCAAATCTCTCATAGGCACCTATTGCTGGTCATTTCCTTGGTGCTAGGTCTTGGTGACTTCATCTTCCTCAAATCCTTCCGTTCACCTATTTGGGTAAGAAAAACTCAAGGTATAGGATTTTGTAGTAAGATTGTTAATTTCATTATAAACTTGTTTATATTGCTTGTTGATTCTCTCGGTTGTGAGAGAAGGTTGTGATCCCAGGTTGTGGGATTCACTATTGCCATTACATGTATGATTTGATCTTGTGAAGGTTTTTCACAAGATATTCATAGTGGAAATCTTGGGTTAGGGTTTCTAACCTAAGTATCCGGAGGGGATCCGGGTGGTTGGGACGTAGGATCACCGGGAACAAGTCGGGGAGACTTGGGTGGATCCGAACCCATTAACATCTTTTGTTAGCATTGTTAATTTTGTTGTTGTCATTCAATTTAAGCTTCCGCAAATTGATTTGGTAGTTGTTTGCACTATAATTTGGAATTATACTCCTTGTTATTTTTAAAGTACTATTCACCCCCCCCCCCCCTCTATTACTTGTGCAGTAGCTTGTAGGGCATTACATTTGGTATCAGAGCCAGATACTTAGCTATGTCTGCCAACGACAACAAGACCGTGCGTCCACCTTCCAACTATGACACCTTCAGGAACCGTGAAAGAGCATCTTCGGTGATGGAAGGACATTCCTCTACGAGGCCTCCATTCTTCAACGGTACCAACTACGGGTACTGGAAATGCCGGATGGAAACCTTCCTCCGGAGTGCATCTTTATGGAGGACTACAATGAAGGAATACATCGAACCCGAAGAAGAAGACTTTGAGAAATGGACTACCGCGGAGGTCGCCGCGGAGGTAAGCAATGCCAAGGCAATGAACGCCTTGCAATGCGCATTGGAGCCCGAGGACTTAAATAAGATATGCACATGTAAGAGTGCATATCAAATTTGGAACTCCCTCCTCATTCTTCATGAAGGGACGAGTAGGGTAAGAGACTCTAAACTCGTAGTCGTAAACAAAGATTACGAAATGTTTCATATGCAACAGGGCGAGAAGATGAAGGAATATTACGCTCGCTTCGTTGAAATAATAAACGAGTTAGAGGCCCTCGGCAAGTCCTACACTCAAAAGGAGAAGTGCTCAAAGCTTATCGAAGGACTTCCTTCTTCTTGGGAGAAACGTACCTTCGCCATCGAGGAAGGTAATGACATGAATAAGTATACCGTAGTTCAATTGATGGGTACTTTGATGTCATACGAGGTACGCAAAGATAGCAAGGTGAAGTTACAAGAAAAGATGAAGTCCTATTTGAACCAAGACGTGCCTAAGAAAAAGGCAATTGCATTCAAGGCGGCTTCATCCACCTCTACCGATGATGAGGACACGGAAGAAGAAATGGACATGGAATCCATTGCACTCATGGCAAAGAAGTTCAATCGCTTCTTCTGAAAGGGTAACTTCAAACAAAAATCTAAATTTACTTCTACTAACGCCTCTCCACCTTTGTGTTTTAAATGCAATAAGCCAGGACACATCAAAGCGGATTGTCCTCAAAACAAGCAAAAGGAGAAGTGGAAGGCGCCGAAATTCGACAAGTCGAAGAAGTACAAAAAGGGGTGTAATTTTAGCCTGTAAGGATCAATACACTAGAGGGGGGGTGAATAGTGTATATTAAAAAAATTGTCGCAAATAAAATGTTAGTAATATTTGCAAAGATGGCACAGAAATAAAATGACAAGTGCTGAAAATTAAACCAATCGCAAACACAGAGATTTATCCTGGTTCGGATCCTTGTGATCCTACTCCAGTCCTCTACCCCGTAGAGATTTTCAATCCACTATAATCACTTGCCCCGCAAGCATGAACTTACAAAAATGGCGACACTCCCCGGGTCCCAAACTTTGTACAATCTCTAAACAGAGATTCCAACCTGTTAAATAAGAAATAGAAAAACACCTATAGCCTTGTTATAAATTTCAGAGAATGAATTCAAGGATGGTGTTTAGAAGATGAACTTCAAGATGTAAAAGATATGTAATGAAGCGCAACACTTGAAGTTCTCTGGTTCATAAAAGAAGAGAGAGATCTATTGATATCTTCTTGCAATTATGAACACAAACAACTTTCCAAAAGTGATGTTGAAAATCCAAGTTCTTCCGTTCTTAAATGAAGAGAGAAATCTAATGATTTCTTCTTACAAATAAGAAAAGAACAACTAATGGCTGAATTGCTTAAGAAAATAAATGACTTGCTTTCAACAAAATCAGAATTTTAGAGAAGGAAAGTGTGTGGAAAATGAGAGGGGGTACCTCTCCTTTTATAGGTTTTAGAAACGGTTGTGAACGGCTCTAAAAGAGACGTTGCACAACGTTCAGAAACTGAGAGGAACGTTGGAGAACGGTCAGAAACTGTTCTGGAAAATTTCAGTCCCAAAAGCATTTTGGCATGCTACGAAAATTCGTAGCCTGCCAATTTTGAAACGGTAACAAACGGTTACAAAATTTTGGTGACGTGGAATAGATAACGGATAGATCCTTTTTTGAAAGTATCAAGTCAAAATATAACTGTTTTGGTAGGCTAGGAAAAATCCTAGTAGGCCAATACTTAAAAATACGAATTTTGACTTAGGATCGAAAATGAGTTAGAAGATGATGTAGATTTGAGCTTTTAGGGATATATGATAAGATATAACCAAGGCCCTGAAGCTATCTAAAAAGTAAAAATTACATCATTCCGTAGATACGTGTTTCACAAGTAATTTGAGTAGCAAGGTTGTTTTTGCAAAATCTCCTTGTACTTTGATCATATGCGTGATGTGAATAAATTTGCGTTGAAGCTGCACATCTGCATAGATAAAGTTAGTAACATGAAATATATTGATTTGTCACATCAAAACCTTATGGAAGAGAGGATGGAAATACCAAGTTCCAACATTCTCCCCCTTTTTGATGATGACAAATAATGAAATATAAAATGTGAAATAATCATGTGAGTAAAAAGTTTTAAGAAGTGTATGACGTTGATATGTAATGTGATGTTATTGATGTTACTCCCCCTGAGTATAGTCATATAAACTCCCCCTGAATATATGCATATATTTCTCCCCCTTTGTCATCCACAAAAAGCGGAAAAGAGAAATTGGCAGGCTACGATATTCCGTAGCAAGCCAAATTAGAAAATGAAGGAAATGAAAAACTAAACATAAACAGGTTATGTAGGGAGAAAATAAGGAACAAAAGTAACGAATACTTAAAGTAACTAACACCAAATCAGAGAGACGAAGTACACAAAAGAACTATCATATATTGAACATAACATCGATGATAACCCAACAGAAGTAAGCCCAGTACAACATTTGCATCTGAAAACAAAACAGACGACATATAACAGAACACCCACTAAAAAACAACATGCAGAAACCACCACCAACAGAACCAACGATCAACATGCTAACGGCATGGATGACTAACATACTGAAACAACATAAGAACCCCATAAACAACCAACAGACAGAACCAGTGATAGAACAACCGATCATAAAGAGCAACCATACGGCAGATGGGAAAGCAAGGAAAGGCGTAAGTCATAGCAAGCATGGAATGGAGGCGACCAACGGAATCAATGGGGATGGTACGACGAGGAACCCGGAGAAGAGCGACGGGTGCGAGTGCGGTGGGTAGGGAGGATGTCGGCGGATTCCAGCGAGGAACGAAGTGAAGATTGTTCCACCTGAATCTGCTCAAGAACGGTGGAATGGTGACGAAGAACGTCGTCGTACTTGCTCATCTGAATCTGAATACCAGCAAACCCTTCAGCAACCTGAGTAGAGAGACGAGCGAAGAGAACTGCATTCGTCTCTCTAGAAGGGCTAACGCCATCCTTAGACGTATGAATCTTCTTGCCGCAGCGAGAGAGAGAAGATCCTGGAAACGGAGCCTTGCCACGAGAGGAAGAAGCCGGAGCAGGAGGATGCGAAGAGTCATCGTCAGAAGCAACGGTGTTGTCGTCATCGGCGTCATCGTCAGGAGAAGAAACATCATCCGGTAGTCCCATGCTTTGGAGGATGTTTTCATCGATGTGAACGTCATTCTGAAGCATCAGTTCGCCGTCGGTGGGAACGCCAAAAGCCCGAAGTATCAGGGTGATGAGACTGGGGAAATAGAAATGAGTGGAAACAGGTCACATCATATAACGAAGAAGCAAATGCCCCCAGTGAATAGGATAACCGGCCATGATCGTATAGAGACAGTGAAGATAGGCATTGCTCAAATAGTTCACAGACCCAGCCTTCGGCATCAAATTGAAAATGACGATTTTGTGGAGGATGCGGGCCTCAGGGCTGAGTTTGGATGCAGACATATGAGGGGTCAACTTTGGAGCGAGACGAGAATTGATAACAGGGTCGTTCATCGGAAAAGAGAGGAGGCCGAGATTATTCGGCGGCTGATTGATGATGGTGGCTAGTTTGGTGCTGTCGACGGTGAAGCAAACACCCCGAACCTGAGTGGAGAAGTACTTCTGACCACGGTGGACCGTAGTCTCAAGATTGGCATAGAATTCTCGCACTAAGGTAGGGTAATAGGGGGTTTTGTTGGTGAGCGACCAGAGTTGATGAAGCCCAACAATGGCGAGAAGCTTCTTGACCTGCATCATCTTCGGCGTGCCGTAGTCGAGATAGCGCTCCGGATGAAAGCGAGTGGCCTCCGAGCGAAGATAGCGTTCTTGGGCAGCGGCCGAACGGAACCGATCAGAGGGTGACGGGAAAGTGGGGTCGGCCATGGTGAGCGAAAGATAGAAAATGAAAACAAAGAGTGGAAGAGGAGAAGAACAGAGGATGGAAAAAGAAAGAAAGGATTTCGAAATAAATAGAAAGAAACAGAAGCCCAATCAGTTGCCATGATAAGAAGTGGAAGCGGTTGCTAGAACTGAAGGAAGTTTGAACACCAGAAAAATTCAAAATACAGAAATCCGAACAGATGGGAAGAAGAAGAGGCAACGGTTGGAGAAAACGTGTACCCGTTGGTTGCAAAAATAAGAGGCAGTTGAAGAGACCCGAAAACAATCAATGAGATAGTAAAGAATGTGAAACCCGAGGTACATGGAGAAGAAAAAAAAATAATGAATGGTAGGTCGACATTAAGAAGGTAGGTAAAAAAATATTGGAAATTGAACAAAAATTAAAGATCACAAGAGAGAGAGAGGTGCTGGCCGAATTCAAATGTGAAGGCCAAGGCAAATGTCAGGGAGAACTCTTCCCAAAAGAATAAATATATTAAATAATAATAATAAAATAAGAACAAATAAGTAAAAAATATGGTGAAAGTTCCCATGAGATGCCGTATAGAGAGATGAGACGGTTTGGTGGCTTGGGCCAATAAGAAGCATCCATGTGGAGGAGAAGAATTAAATGGGGTAGGTGGGAAATAAATGTTGAGAAGTGAAGTATGGGAAAAATATTCAACAGATGTGAAGGGTCTCACGTGATGCCAAAGAGGTCAACCGAAATGTAAAATGGGTTGATGATGTGGACCAATAAGAAATACACAAGTGGCGGGTGTTGAAAGCCGAATTTAATATGGTAAATGACCGAATGAAATTGGGGTGCGGTTGAGGCCATCAGAGGGTAGGTGGCCGAATTAAATATATTAAATTTAGAAAATAATTGCCAACGGGAGGAAATACCATTGGGTTGCGGGTTTGGCATTGAAAAGAGTCAGAAGAATTAAATTATTGTCTTCTCGTGAAGTCCAAACCAATAGAGAAACGAAAGTACAAAGTGCAAATGGAAAGTTCGCAGAATGAGAATGAATGTCAGTGCCTTGTCCAATGTGAAAAGCAGGGAAAATCGGAAAAGACAAAAGAGAAGTATCCATGTGGCAGTAGAGAGAACACAGATAGCAACAGGAATCAAAAAGATAGAGACAAAGTGGAAGAGAACTGGTAAGAATTTCGATATGAAATTTGATTTTGAGAAATAAAATATAGGAGAAGTATTTAAAAAATTCAAATTCCAGGGATCAAAGTAGGTACAAAACGGAGAACAAAAAAAATTGTTTAAAAATTGGTTAAATTGGTATGCTACGAAATTTGGTAGCATGCCAAAAATAAATAGTAACCAAACAATTATAGAAAAATTCACAAAAATCAAAAATAAATGAATATACTCATATATCAAATTCTGATGCTCTAATAATGCCTAGATTTCTTCTAAGCTTGAGAAAAGTTTCTTCCTTCAAAGGCTTAGTCAAAATATCGGCAACTTGATGTTCAGTAGAAATAAATTTTAAAATAATATCACCTTTCTGAACATGATCATCTAAAAAATAATGACGTACATCAATATGTTTAGTACGTGAATGATGAACTGGATTTTTAGACAAATTAATATCACTAGTATTATCACACATTATAGGACATATGGAACAATTAATACCATAGTCTGAAATAGTTTGTTTCATCCATAAAATTTGAGCACATGCTAAACCAGCGGCAATATATTCTGCCTCGGTTGTAGATAATGAAACAGAGTTTTGCTTTTTGCTAAACCAAGAAACTAAGGCATGTCCTAAAAAGTGACATGTACTACTAGTACTTTTACGGTCTGATTTACAACCAGCAAAATCTGCATCACTATATGATAATAAATCAAATGTGTTTGTTTTAGGATAAAATAAACCAAAATCAGAAGTATACTTAACATATCTAATAATCTGTTTTACGGCAGTTAGATGTGAAATTTTAGGATCTGCCTGATATCGTGCACATAAACAAACTGAAAACATAATGTCTGGTCTACTTGCAGTTAGATAAAGTAAGGAGCCAATCATACCTCTGTATAGACGTTGATCAACACTCTTGCCATTTAAATCTTTGTCGAGGGAAGTAGATGTACTCATCGGAGTACGTTTTTCTGCAGAACTTTCTAAACCAAAGCGTTTGATGAGTTCTTTAGAGTACTTGCTTTGGTGGATGAATATTCCTTCTTTCATTTGTTTGATTTGAAGACCGAGGAAATAGTTTAGTTCACCCATGTGACTCATCTCAAATTCTTTCTGCATAATTTTAGAGAAATCTTGACAAATAGATTCGTTAGTAGAACCAAAAATAATTTCATCAACATATATTTGAATAATGATAATATCAGAATTTATGTTTTTAATAAATAAAGTAGAATCTATTTTACCAATAGAATATCCTGAATTTAAAAGATAACTTTTAAGTCTTTCATACCAAGCACGAGGTGCTTGTTTGAGACCATATAAAGCCTTTTTCAATTTAAAAACATGATTTTCAAAATTTTCCTGAATAAAACCAGGAGGTTGTTCTACATAGACTTCTTCTTTAAGAAAACCATTGAGAAAAGCACTTTTCACATCCATTTGAAAAAGTTTAAAATCTTTAAAACAAGCGAATGATAATAACATTCTAATAGATTCAAGACGAGCAACTAGTGCATAGGTTTCATCATAATCAATACCTTCTTCTTGATTATAACCTTGTGCAACCAATCATGCCTTTTTTCTAATTACCTGACCAGATTCATCCAATTTATTTTTGAATACCCACTTGGTACCAATAATTGAATGATCTGATGGTCTGGGAACTAATTCCCAAACATCATTTCGTTGAAATTGGTTAAGTTCTTCCTGCATAGCCATAATCCATGAACTGTCATCACATGCATCTTTGATGTTCTTTGGTTCAATGGTTGAGAGAAATGCACAATGTGCCATTTGCTCTATTTGGCGACGAGTTCTTGCTCCATCTGTAATATCTCCAATAATTAACTCTGATGGATGATTTGGAACTTGTACAAATGCCTTAGGAAGATCTGCATTATCTGAAACAGACTCAACAGAATGTTTAGTAGCATCAATTTCATCAAGTTTAATATTATCTAAGGAATTAGAAAGAGGCAAAATATTCTCTTCATCATCAATAATGGGAGAATTAGATGAGGGATTCTCATCAAATGTGACATGAAGTGATTCTTCGACTGTTGAAGTTCTTTTGTTGTATACTCTGTAGGCTTTGCTACGTGTTGAGTATCCAACAAAAATACCTTCATCAGATTTAGAATCAAATTTATCAAGTGCATCTTTAGTATTTGGAATGAAACATTTACATCCAAACACTTTAAAATATGATACACGAGGAATACGATTAAAAAATAATTCAAAACAGGTTTTATTAAGTAATGGCCTTATAAGAACTTTATTCATAATGTAACAAGCAGTTGCAACAGCTTCTGCCCAAAAATACTTAGGAAGATTACTATCACAAAGCATTGTTCTTGCACATTCTTGTAAAGTTCTATTTTTCCTTTCTACTACGCCATTCTGAGGAGGAGCACGAGGAAAAGAAAAATTGTGTGTAATGCCATTTTCATTACAAAACTTGGTAAATGATTCATTTTCAAATTCTCCCCCATGATCACTACGAATAGTGACAATGTTAGAGGATTTGATCTTTTGAATCTTTTTACAAAATATTGAAAACTCTTCAAAAGCATCATTCTTGTTTTGTAAGAATATAACCCAAGTGTATCTAGAATAATCATCAACAATGACAAATGCATATCTACTTCTATTCAAAGAAGCTACTCTGGAAGGACCAAACAAATCTAAATGTAAGAGTTCTAATGGTCTCTTTGGTGAGATAACATCCTTTGATTTAAAAGAAGATTTATGCATTTTTCCTTGTTGACAAGCATCACAAAAATGTTTGTGTTTGAAAGAAATATTTGGCATTCCATTAACTAACTTGTGTTTTGAAATACGTGCTAGATTTTTGAAATTTGTGTGTCCAAAACGTTTATGCCATAAAAGTGTATCATCTAATGTAATCATTAAACAATGATTATTAGTGGAAATAGACATGCATAAGATATAAATATTATTCTTACGCTTACCACGAAATAAAATAGATGACATATCAGAATCATAAATGATGCAATCATTTTGTTCAAAAACTATTTTGTAATTTTTATCGCATAACTGACTAATGGAAAGTAAGTTGTGTTTCAAACCATCAACAAGGAGAACATTTTCGATGATAGGCTGATTTGTATTACCAACTGTTCCAGTGCCTATGATTTTGCCTTTGTTGTTGTCACCAAAGGTAATTGTGCCTCCTTGTTTGTACTTGACGGTTGAAAGTAGTTTGACATTTCCTGTCATATGTTTTGAACATCCACTATCCAAAATCCATCTTTCTTTTTTAGGTACCTGAAAGATAAAACATTAAGCATTTGTACCCCCTTTTAGGGTCCTTGGGATTAGATTTTTGGAAGCCAAACCCAAGTGGAGTTTGGCTTTCTAAGATAATTACTAGAATAAACAATAGAATGCATATAATGAGAAATATAATTATTTCTAACTGTTAAACATGAATCCTTAGGAACCCATATACTAATTGTAGTAGGTTTCCTAGGAAATGTTTTTGAAATGTTAGTAACATTTCTTTGTGAAGAAGAAGTAGGAGTGTTTACTTTCTTCGTGTAAATAAATGCATGATTCTTCTTTTGTGGTTTAACAAAAGTTGTTTTACCACAAGAGGAAGAAGTGTTATAAGTTTTGGGTACATCCTTTTTAGAATATCCCAATCCTTGTCTATGATTTGCTGGATATTGAATTTTAAGCAAATCATCGAGATTAGTCTTTCCTTTGTTAAATTTATTAACATTGGATGACATCTCGTCGTATTTCATCTTTAGTGATGAAATATTTTTATCCATTTCGGATATTTGTGTATGTAATACTAAATTCTTAGTTTTGAGAATATCATTCTCTTTACTAAGATCCAAAACTTGAGAAGAAGTATTTTCAATGTTTTTAGAAGAAGATAATTCTTGATATTTAGAAAGAAGATCATCATTATTCTGTTTCAATGATTTATGTTGACTATTCAATTTTTTGAAACGAGAATAGAGATCTTTTAAAGCATCAAGTAATTCTTTGTTATTAAAAGAACTTACCTCATCTTCATCATCTTGTGCCATAAAGCACATGTTGGCACTTTCATTTAGATCATCTTCATCATCTGAAGAATCATCCCATGTTGCTGCAAATGCCTTTTTCATTTTGTCAAACCTCCTTTCTCTTCTGGATTGATCATTGTTGGAAGTTTTGAACTTTGCTTTAAGAAGTGGACAGTCTTTCTTCATATGTCCTGGCTTATTACAATTAAAGCAAAGAGAGGAATCAGTATTCTTAGATTTAAAATTATTATATTTACCTTTCTGAAAGAATTTTCTGAAATTTTTGGCAAAAAATGCCATATCATCATCTGAATCTTCATTATCTGATGTTGCGTTGAAGGCAAGTACTTTCTTCTTCTGATCTGATTCTTCTTTCTCATCTTGTAGTGTAACTTCATGGGCCATTAAGTTACCAATAAGATCTTCCATAGTTAATGTGGAAAGATCATTGGCTTCCTCAATAGCGGTGATCTTTGGACGCCATACTGGAGTTAAAGCTTTAAGAATTTTGCGAACCTGTTCAAGAGAAGTGTAAGTTTCTCCAAGAGCATTTAAAGAATTTATAATATTAGTAAACCGGGTGTTCATTTCTCCAATTGTCTCTTGGTCCTTCATCTTGAACAACTCGAATTTGTGAACCAAAACGGAAATCTTGGTTTCCTTCACTTTACTGGTTCCTTCATGAGTTACCTCAAGTATATGCCAAATTTCCTGAGCACTTTTGGCCTGAGATACTCGATTAAACTCATGTTTATCCATAGCACAAAATAAAGCATTCATGGCCTTTGAGTTGTTGGTTTTTGCAGCTTTGTCGTTGGCGGTCCAATCAGCAACAAGAGTTGTTGGCTTTTCGTATCCTGACTCTACGATGTCCCAAATCTCATAATTCATACTTTGGAGATGAATCTCCATTCGTATTTTCCAATATGAGTAATTTGAACCATCAAATAGAGGAGGACGAGTTTGAGAGTGCCCTTCAGGATGCTGATTGTAGTTTAATGGAACTGCGTTTATGTTTGAGGAACTTGCTGCCATCTTAACCTTGCTCTGATACCAAATGTAATTTTAGCCTGTAAGGATCAATACACTAGAGGGGGGGTGAATAGTGTATATTAAAAAAATTGTCGCAAATAAAATGTTAGTAATATTTGCAAAGATGGCACAGAAATAAAATGACAAGTGCTGAAAATTAAACCAATCGCAAACACAGAGATTTATCCTGGTTCGGATCCTTGTGATCCTACTCCAGTCCTCTACCCCGTAGAGATTTTCAATCCACTATAATCACTTGCCCCGCAAGCATGAACTTACAAAAATGGCGACACTCCCCGTGTCCCAAACTTTGTACAATCTCTAAACAGAGATTCCAACCTGTTAAATAAGAAATAGAAAAACACCTATAGCCTTGTTATAAATTTCAGAGAATGAATTCAAGGATGGTGTTTAGAAGATGAACTTCAAGATGTAAAAGATATGTAATGAAGCGCAACACTTGAAGTTCTCTGGTTCATAAAAGAAGAGAGAGATCTATTGATATCTTCTTGCAATTATGAACACAAAAAACTTTCCAAAAGTGATGTTGAAAATCCAAGTTCTTCCGTTCTTAAATGAAGAGAGAAATATAATGATTTCTTCTTACAAATAAGAAAAGAACAACTAATGGCTGAATTGCTTAAGAAAATAAATGACTTGCTTTCAACAAAATCAGAATTTTAGAGAAGGAAAGTGTGTGGAAAATGAGAGGGGGTACCCCTCCTTTTATAGGTTTTAGAAACGGTTGTGAACGGCTCTAAAAGAGACGTTGCACAACGTTCAGAAACTGAGAGGAACGTTGGAGAGCGGTCAGAAACTGTTCTGGAAAATTTCAGTCCCAAAAGCATTTTGGCATGCTACGAAAATTCGTAGCCTGCCAATTTTGAAACGGTAACAAACGGTCACAAAATTTTGGTGACGTGGAATAGATAACGGATAGATCCTTTTCTAAAAGTATCAAGGCAAAATATAACTGTTTTGGTAGGCTAGGAAAAATCCTAGTAGGCCAATACTTAAAAATACGAATTTTGACTTAGGATCGAAAATGAGTTAGAAGATGATGTAGATTTGAGCTTTTAGGGATATATGATAAGATATAACCAAGGCCCTGAAGCTATCTAAAAAGTAAAAATTACATCATTCCGTAGATACGTGTTTCACACGTAATTTGAGTAGCAAGGTTGTTTTTGCAAAATCTCCTTGTATTTTGATCATATACGTGATGTGAATGAATTTGCGTTGAAGCTGCACATCTGCATAGATAAAGTTAGTAACATGAAATATATTGATTTGTCACATCAAAACCTTATGGAAGAGAGGATGGAAATACCAAGTTCCAACAAGGGGTACAAAAAGGGACTTGTCGGAGCAACATTCACCGACTCCGAGGATTCCTCAAGCGGAGAATCGGACGATGAGAAAATGGAGCAAGCGCACATGTGCTTCATGGCAAGAGAGGAGCATGATCAATGATCTTCCTCTTCCGATGATAGCGACGACGAAAGCAATGAGGTAACTATGGATGATCTTAGGGATGCTAACTCACATTTATGGTCTAAATACACTAAATTAGTAAATAGATATACTAAAGTAAAAGATGACCTAGCTAGCATTCAAACCTCGCCTAAGACTATCATCACCAACAACGACACCGTTGTTGAAGAGTTAAGAAATGAGATTGTTAATCTCAAATCTAAACTTGAACATGTTAGCATTGATGATCCGGAAGAACATAGGATAGCGGATTTGACTTCTCAAAACTCGACTTTGAGTATTGAGAATGAGAATCTTAAATCTCGTGTTTATGTGCTCACATCGCAAGTATCAAACTTGGATACTTCTATGCGTTCTCTCAAGAGAAATATGAGAACACATTAGGCCGAATTAGTAAATTCAATAAGGGTAAGGACCATTTGGATAAAATCCTAAGTGACTTACTTCCGGCCAATCACCACATTGGTTTGGGGTATACGATGGGATGTCCATCCAAAGCGGCCACTACTTTTGTTAGGCCAACTTCCGGTGACTCTACGAGTGGTAGCAAACACTCTATTGGTAGTTCATCTACCAATGGTGCTTCCACCTCGTCCACACCCTCTTTCGGAAAGAAACCCACTTTGGGTGGACCTCCAAAGAAGGGGCATGCTTATATGTACACCAATACCATGCCACGTAGGAACACACGTCCTACTCCACCGTCTCACACATATGATGATTTTTATGCAACACATTCTCGGGCACGTGCACACCATGTGAGACACCCTGACGCACGTGTTCCCACACATGCATATGTTCACCCTTCTCATCATATGAATAATTCTCGTCGTGCACCATTCCATCATGTTCCTTATGCCTATCCACGACATGCATCACGTAGAAACCAACAACGCATGCATGCACCCAATAGGATGATGGCTCCCAAAATTTTCACTATTTGGAGCCCAAAGGACACAAGCATGGATGAAAAACAAGTATATATGAATGCTTATTTTTCGGATGTTGTGCATAGTAGAAATTATGTGGGGAAGTCAAAGTCCAATTGGACTTGGCTTCCAAAGGTCTAACTTTTGAGGACCCAATGACCTTGGGTACCATGATATGAAAGTTTCTATCTTTAGATACTCAAGGAAAAGAAAAAGAAAAGGAGCAACAAATTTAAATTTAGCTCCAAAGGGAATTGGATACTCGATAGCGGGTGTTCAAAACACATGACGGGTGACGCTCAATTGCTCTCCGGAGTGGTTCCCATTGCAAATGGAAATCGCGTCGTATTTGGAGGCAACGAGAGCGGAACCATCGTCGGTGTTGGTAAAGTGGGTAACCCGTCTAAACCCTTAATTAGTGATGTTTATCTAGTTGATGGTTTAAATCATAATCTTATTTCAATAAGCCAACTTTGTGACAAAGGTTACAAAGTTAGCTTTGCGAAAGGATTGTGTCATATTTCAAATGATAATAATAAATTATTATTTTCCGGCACACGCCATAAAGATATTTATATTTTGGATCTTCCTAAGTCATATGAATAATATCTCGTTGCCAACACAAGTGAACAACACTTATGGCATCGACGCTTTGGACATGTGAACTTTGAAACACTTTATAAGCTTTCAAAATTAAATTCCATTAAAGGTTTTCCGAAGCTTGTTTTTGAAAAGAAAAGTTTTTGTGATTCTTGTCAACGTGGCAAGCTTCCTAAATCTTCATTTAAACCTAAGAAAAGCATTTCTACGAAACGGCCACTAGAGCTATTGCATCTAGATTTATTTGGGCCAACTAGAGTTGCTTCCTTAGGAAATGCAAGATATGGACTAGTCATCGTTGATGATTATTCAAGATTTACATGGGTATTTTTCTTATGTAATAAAAATGAAGCTTTTGAAAACTTCACAATATTTGTGAAGAAAGTACAAAATCTCATCGGAACCACCATTGTCACTATTCGTAGTGATCATGGGGGTGAATTTGAGAATGAGTCTTTCTCAAATTTTTGTGATGATCTTGGAATCACTCACACGTTTTCTTTCCCTCGCGCACCTCCTCAAAATGGTGTTGTTGAGAGGAAGAATAGAACGCTTGTGGAGTGTGCTCGCACTATGCTCGAAGATAGTCAACTTGGTTATCAATTTTGGGCGGAAGCGGTACACACCGCTTGTTATGTGTTTAATAGAATACTTTTGAGGCCCGGCACCAAACAAACTTGCTATGAATTGTTGTTTGGTAGATTGCCTCAAGTTAAACATTTTCGTGTTTTCGGCGCAAAATGTTTTATTAAAAACACATATGATAATTTGGACAAGTTTGATCCGAGATCGGATGAGGGGATATTTGTTGGGTATTCCTCACGTAGCAAAGCCTACCGGATATACAACAAAAGATCCTCTACGATCGAGGAATCACTTCATGTCTCTTTTAATGAGAATTTTACTACTTCTAGAATTTCAAATGATGATGATTCTATGGATGTTTTATGTGATTCGTTTGAAAATTCTAAGACTATTGATTCAATTGATTCTATTGATACTAACCCGACTAATGAAGTTGTTGAGAATGTGCCTAGTGATCAAGGTATTCCCAAGCGGCTTCATACCGTTCGCGACCATCCCCATGAGCAAGTCATTGGCAATATTCATGATAGTGTCAAGACGAGATCTCAAGTCCACCACTTCGCTAATAGTGCCTTTGCCTCATCAATAGAGCCAAAGAATATAGTTGAAGCTTGCGAAGATAATGCTTGGATCCTTGCCATGGAGGAGGAACTCATTCAATTCGAGAGGAATGAGGTATGGGAGCTTGTTCCTTTGCCATCGAAGAACCACACCATCATTGGGACAAAGTGGATCTTCAAGAACAAAACCGACGAAAACCAAGTCGTCGTCCGGAACAAAGCTCGGTTAGTTGCTCAAGGCTATCGCCAAGAGGAAGGTATCGATTTCGAAGAATCCTTCGCTCCGGTAGCTAGATTAGAATCAATTAGACTATTATTGTCTTATGCATGCCATAAAAATTTTAAATTATTTCAAATGGATGTTAAAAGTGCATTTTTAAACGGAGATGTTGTTGAGGAAGTTTACGTTTCTCAACCTCCGGGCTTCATAAATGAAAAATTTCCAAATCATGTTTTTAAACTAAAGAAAGCTCTTTATGGTTTGAGACAAGCTCCTCGAGCTTAGTATGATCGCCTAAAGAATTTTCTTTTGGATTTGAATTTTAAAATGGGTGAAGCCGATTCTACACTTTTTGTTAAGCATGTGAATAATGATATTTTATTAGTTCAAATTTATGTTGATGATATCATTTTCGGTGCTACTAACTTCACTCTTTGCGAAGAGTTTTCTAATGTTATGAAGGAACAATTTGAGATGAGCCACATGGGCGAACTCAAATATTTCTTAGGTCTCCAAATTCGCCAATTGAACGATGCAATCTTCATCCACCAAACGAAGTATACGGTGGAGTTGCTTAAGCGATTTGGAATGGAGAGTGCTTCAGGGAAAAAGACTCCAATGAGCACGACTACGCATCTTGACAAGGATACGGGCGGTAAGGATGTAGACATTCGTCTATATCGAGGTATGATAGGTAGTTTACTTTATCTTACCGCAAGTAGGCCCGATATTATGTTTGCCGTATGCATATGTGCTCGTTATCAGTCTCAACCTAAGGAGTCTCACTTAGTAGCGGTAAAACGTATTTTCCGTTATCTAAGTTATACACTTGATTTTGGATTACTTTATCCAAAATCTAGCACGTATGAGTTAGTCTCATACAGTGATGCTGATTATGCGGGATGCAAATCCGACAGGAAAAGTACTAGTGGCACTTGCCATTTTCTAGGAAATTCTCTTGTCTCTTGGTTTTCCAAGAAGCAAAATTCCGTATCACTTTCAACCACCGAGGCGGAATATATTGCCGCCGGTGCTGCTTGTGCCCAGGTTCTTTGGATGAGACACACACTGAAGGATTTTGGTATTCATTGTGATACTAGCCCTATCATGGTGGATAACCAAAGTGCTATCTGTCTTTCAAAGAATCCGGTGCACCATTCCCGATCAAAACACATAGATGTTTGACACCATTTTTTAGATGATCATGTTGCTAAAAAGGACATCATTTTAGTGTACGTTGAAACCCAAAAGCAAATCGCCGATATTTTCACGAAACCCCTAAAGGAGGACTCCTTTGTGCGGTTGCGTCGAGAATTGGGGATTATGGGTGAATCCGAGATATAGGATTCATATCTCATTCAATTATCTTGCATGCTATTAGATTTCGCGATATTTCGTTCA
Source organism: Scilla litardierei (assembly GCA_030789695.1). Classification (NCBI taxonomy): domain Eukaryota; kingdom Viridiplantae; phylum Streptophyta; class Magnoliopsida; order Asparagales; family Asparagaceae; genus Scilla; species Scilla litardierei. Next base: position 12,525,166 of record CM061139.1, read on the forward strand.
TGCTAGATTTATTGAATTTTTGGGATTTTATGTGATATGTTTGAATTTGTGCTCGAATTCGTATTTGAATGTCATATTTAAGATTTCGACGTTTTATGGGGTAATTTAGATGACTAATGAGAGTGTTAAGTTGTTTCATCCAAGTGGTTTATGAAGAGAACTCATTTTTCAACTTTTGGACTCTTCTAGTCGGTTTCAGTTCATTAGCCAACCGACTAGATGCTCATCTAGTCGGTCAGCTAGTGAACTCAGACCGACTAGTTCAAGCTTTAATCTTCCTTTTGTCATTAACTTTCTTTAGTCGGTCACAGTACTCTTACCGACCGACTAGATTGAAAACTAGTTGGTCTGTGAGTATACTGCGACCGACTAACTCTAGCCCTAAAAATTTTCTGTTTGCCTCTGTTTCGACTTAGTCGGTTCAAGCTCATTGACCGACCGACTAGATCGTAATCTAGTCGGTCAGTGCTTGAACTGTGACCGACTAAGTGTGATAGGGCAAACGTGTCATTTCGCATTCCCGACCGACTTAACTCATTTTTATCCGACTAAACTTTGTTTTAGTCGGTATTCTTCTCTTCTCTAGCCCGCAAAAACCCAAAAACCTCTCGAGACCCTTCGACTTCCGACGTCTCTCTGGCCAATTTTCCGGCCATCTCCGCCGTCCGCCGCCGTCGACTCCTCCTCCTAGGTATATCCCCCCCTCCTAGGTCTCGATTCCTATTCTAGGGTTTGATCTAGCTTGATTTCTCTTCTAGGGTTTCGAATTTAATCCTAGGGCTTGTCGAATTTGCATCTAGGGCTTGTTTATTTCGATTTTTTTTTCAGCTCTAGGGTTTGTGTAGCTTCGCTTGCTTGTTCTCGTCGTGCCACGATCATGGCAAAGACGAGGATCCCTATCACTTCATCTGGGGCTTCCCCCATGACTGTAGAGCCTTCTAACCCTAGGAATCCGTCTAAGCCCAAGCGCCGTGCTAAATCTACCCAAGCTTCTCTGTCTTCGCCTCCTCTGAAGAAGCAGAGGACGGCGACGGTCAAACCCGGTAAACTATCTAAGTCTAGAAAGCCCATACTCCACACTCCCTCTACTCCTCCTGATTCCGATACTGAGTTTATACCTGAGGATGAGTCTGGCCATAGGGAACCTACTCCTCCACTTCGTCCTAGGACTCGCCAGCCTAAGGGAAAGGGCCCAATGCCAGCGGGTGGTGTTGACATATCGTTGTGTCGCGACGACCCTATGTGTCTAGCGGCCTACAACCGTATTGAACACTTCCCGATGCTATTGGAGCACTATGTTCAGTTTTCAGATTTCCTTGGCTTAGCTGACCTCCTCTCCTATAGTGGGCTCCTTGATTACCTTCGCTTCGACCCTAAGGCGAACCCTAGACCATATCCTCGCCTGGTCAAATTATACTACGCCAATCGTGTCCGAGGCCACTATGATGAGATTCACTCCATCGAGACTACTGTCTTGGGAACTCCTATAGTTCTCACGGCAGAAATCTTGGGGGAGGTACTTGGTTGTTCGTCGTCTGGTCTCCTTCCGTCGGATATTTCTGTTGATGATATCTCTTCCTTGGATCAGTCCGTTCTTTCTGATATCTTCCATGTGATCCCTCCTGCCTTCATTGGTGTTCCTTCGAAGTCGTTCAAACCTAATGCATGTGTGCTAAATCTCATTCTGAAGTCGTGCTTGCTTCCCAAGTACGGCTCATCTTCTCTGCCATCCCAGCCTTTTCTCAAGCTGATTTACGCTCTTTTCTTGGGTTGCGAGATTAATTGGGCTCGCGTTATACTCGATAAAATGGACTCTTTCGAGTGTATTCGCAAGACCAATAAATCTACGCATATCCCTTACCAGTGTCTGTTGACCCTGGTTTTCCGTCATTTCCGTGTCCCTCTCCCTCCTGACGATGAGCGTCCTTTGGGTCCTCCTCTGAACGCGACGGCCGTTAAGAAATCTCTTGCGGCGCTTCGTCACGTGCAGAGGTCGACCACATCTGCTTCCCAGGCCACTCTCTCAGCTGCTGCTGCCCCCACTCCTCCTGCCACATTAGATGATGTCGTACGCCTTCTTCGTCGGCACGAGTCGCGTTTGGCTCGTACCGAGGAGGTCGTCTGCCGTATGGCTCGTATGATGGGCATTGAGCTTCCTCCTTCCGTTTCTGAGGCCGAGGAGATGGACGATGAGGATATTGACGATCTTGTCACTTCCTTGGCTCGTGGCGATGAGGCCACTGCTGCTGCTGCTGCTGCTACCACATCTGCTCCTGGAGTTGGCACCACTTCCGGTGCTCCAGAGACTTCTGCTCCAGTAGTTCAGACTTCTGAGGCTGCTGCTGATCCTGCTGACGAGCCTGCTCCTGTCTTACCTGCTGATACTCCTGTTGAGACCCCAGATGTTGAGCCCGTCGTCTTTTCCACACCTGCCCCGACGATCCCGTCTGTTGACACGCCTCTCCTTCCTGCAGAGCCTGAGTCCACTCCGTCGACTGGACCCACGGAGACTGCAGATCCAGCCACTTCCTCGTGATCGTCAGTTTCGAGGACTCTCCACTGCTCATTGGATGATGCATCTTATTGAGAGTATTTTGGGTTAGGATGGAGTTTGGGTGTTGATTTGTTGTATTTTGATATGTTGGATGTCGGTGTATGTGTTGTATTTTTATTTTGGATGTTGATGATGGTGTTCTGATGATGATGTTGTATCTTTTGATGTTTATATCTATGGTATGTTGTATTCGATGTCCTCGTTGTGATATTTTTTTGGATGTACTCATGATGTTTCTATATATATATACATCGCTGTTCACTTTGTTTTTCTTCGTCGTGCACATTAATTCTCATTCTATGTCCATGCTATGTGAAATCGTCGCTCGACGATTGAAAAACTTGGTTAAATAGATTGAAATTCTATAATTGTATAGAATTGTTTTCCATGCACCAATTTAACCAAGAATATTGAATATTGAAGAGTATGTTTCTTTATTCAAGAAATGAATAATTATTTGGTATTTTTGATGATTTTGATTATCGCTTTTTGATAATGGACAATTTGGCACACCTTGATTTGATTTCATCACTTTTCCCTTGGTGTCAATTAGTTCCATCGTCATTATCTACGACTCCCGATGTTGGATTTTCCATTTCCTAGTTGTTGTCGTTGTATGCCCCCCATTTTTGGGATAATGCCAAAGGGGGAGAGATAATGATAATAAATATGGCAAATGAAAATTTAACTCAATTTCCATGAATCTAGTTTGATATGTTAGATTCAGGGGGAGTTAAGATATATATAAGGATTTTCAAAATCCGATATTTCAAAAATCGATTCTCTTTATTTATCTTACTCGTCTGATTGATGCAATTCATATATATTCATTTTGGAATTAACGTGTCATCAATGCAGTGGGAGTAAGTATTTTTCATTTGAATCATTATTTTTTATTATTATTTATGTTGGTTTGTCATCACCAAAAAGGGGGAGAATGTTGAATATTGGACTCCCCGGATTTGGTTTTGGATGATGAGCAAACATAAATAATTCATGAACTAACAATTTGTGAGCGCAGTATTGGAGATCGTCGCCAAATTCACGCGAACAATCAAAGCGACATCTCAAGACTTCTCTAAGCACGTATTCATGCCTAAAGCTTCGTTGAAGCTCTTGCGCCGTTTTGGAAGTCATGAAGAATTAATCGAAGCTCTCGAAGACCGTTTATTAAGGTTTTATTTATAGTCTTTTAGCTTCGATCTATAGAATGTTAAGCCTTGAGTATATCTTACGTTTCTTTCTTCATAACACTCATATCGTAGCTCTAGGATCTTAGTACAAGTTCATTCTAACTTCCTCGAAGCGTCGCGCTTCGATTCGGACTTGTTTGTGCATGTTAGTTGGTACAAGAAGATGTACTGACCGACTAGATGGTGATCTAGTCGGTCAGCAAAGCTTCTTGGACCGACTAGTGTGCTTCCTTAATTTCTTGATCAGTACTGTTTACAGTTAGTCGGTCTACGTTGACTCACCGACCGACTAGTTTGTGAACTAGTCGGTCAGTGATGCTTCTTTGACCGACTAGTTGTGATTTACTGTACATGCTAAATTTCTCCTAAGCTACTGTTTATCGTTAGTCGGTCTAAGAACGTTTGGTGACCGACTAGTTAACAATCTGGTCGGTCAACTTTTGTTCTTGGACCGACTAAGTCAATTTGTATTCAGACTATTTCATTATGTCTCTTAGTCGGTCTACGTTCACTGACTGACCGACTAGTTGTGAAACTAGTCGGTCAGAATGTCTTCTTGGACCGACTAGATTTCTAGGTCTGAATTTCTATCTCTTCTCAGTTCCTCTCTTAGTCGGTCCATGCTGTTTGACTGACCGACTAGTTGATGAACTAGTCGGTCAGTGGTTGTTCTTTGACCGACTGTTGCCTCAGATTTCTATCCGTTGGAAATTGACCTAACTTGTTTTTATGGGACCCTATAAATACGAACCTAGGTCATTTCTCTCTAGGTAAGAGCTGCCATTAAGAGATTCATTGAGATAGAAAGAGATAGCCATTCTCACTTATTTCCAAAGCTCACTTCCTCACAAGAAACCCATTCTCTCACTTTCTAGATCTAGAATCCATATTGAGAGAAGCTTGTTCTTGGTGAGCCCTTCAAGCTCTAGCTTTAATCAAGTCTCCAAATCTCTCCTAGGCACCTATTGCTGGTCATTTCCTTGGTGCCAGGTCTTGGTGACTTCATCTTCCTCAAATCCTTCCTTTCACCTATTTGGGTAAGAAAAAATCAAGGTATAGGATTTTGTGGTAAGATTGTTAATTTCATTATAAACTTGTTTATATTGCTTGTTGATTCTCTCGGTTGTGAGAGAAGGTTGTGATCCCGGGTTGTGGGATTCACTATTGCCATTGCATGTATGATTTGATCTTGTGAAGGTTTTTCACAAGATATTCATAGTGGAAATCTTGGGTTAGGGTTTCTAACCTAAGTATCCGGAGGGGATCCGGGTGGTTGGGACGTAGGATCACCGGGAACAAGTCTTGGGTGGATCCGAACCCATTAACATCTTTTGTTAGCATTGTTAATTTTGTTGTTGTCATTCAATTTAAGCTTCCGCAAATTGATTTGGTAGTTGTTTGCACTATAATTTGGAATTATACTCCTTGTTATTTTTAAAGTACTATTCACCCCCCCTCTAGTACTTGTGCAGTAGCTTGTAAGGCATTACAAATCCGTGGCTGATGATTTTCGACCACGAACTATTCTGTGGCCAAAAATAAAATTGGTCACGAATATGTCTGTGACCGATAGTTTTATATAGTTTTATATTTTTCCTATTGACCACGGAAAAGTCTGTGGCCAAAAGCCACAATAGACACTACAGTATCGACTACGGATTATCAGACTTGGAATATTTTTTACCCGTGGCCAATACATTTTAGCCATGGATTGACGGCTTTCGGACACGGATTTGTCCGTGGCCGAAGGCCCATTATGTAGCAGTGACTTTTGATCAGCCTTTAATTTTAGGATAAGTAACCTTTATGTTGCAGCTTTTTCTCAAAATTATATTTTAAGTTGTAAAATAACAAACCGTTACCTTTTTTCACTGTTCAGTGAAAATTTCAAGATGGGTTAATAAGACTTTTTTTTAAAATCTCATTATTCTTAGAATAGCATTTTGTTAATTAAAACTTAAATGCAGCATTGTAAGGAATAAAATAAAAGGATAAACAGATAGCTTCTTTAAATAAGTAGTCTGAATGTTGCTCCAGTGTCAAGATAATCCCAGCTTGTAGGTACAACTACCACCTAGCAATTAATTTGTGCCATAAATCCCCTCACTGTTCTGCGGTACGGGCAAGTAATCCCACCTCGAATCTTACTAATTTACTTCAGCTACCGTTTTCGCCAGCAAGAGCCATCACTTGCCGACGCAAGCCTCGGAGCTTTTGATATGGTTTCCTTTAAATCCTGTGGTTTTCATCAGGGAGTTAACTTGAAGATGGGCACCGAGGCATTGCCATCCAGCTCCATGTTCTTCAGGATCATGTTACCAGGCTTCACCAAGAGGCTGGCAAGTCTCTCTCTCCCCCGTCCCCTCTCCCTCTCTCTCCCTCTCTAAGTTCTTCATAATCTAATCTGCAGCTTCTGCCGAGAAAATTTGCTAAGAGTGATCTGATGGAGGAAACGAGCAGGACAGCTTTCCTGGTGAATCCAAATAACGAGTCATGGCATGTCAGCGTTCACAGAGACGATGGTGACATGTACATTGGAGGGCGTGGTTGGCTTGATCTAGTTCATTCCCATTACCTGGGCTTGGGATACCTGTTGATTTTTCAATACGAAGGCAACTCCGTGTTTCGTATCAGGGTGTTCGACCTGAGCACTTGTGAGATAGCATATCCCTCCACTGCTAAGAAAACCAAACAAACCCCAGTCAGTGTCAAAGTAGAAGATGAGGAAGACGATGAAGACGAACATGCGTGCACAACAGCATCATCTAAAGCTAGTGCAAAGAAAGGCCCTCCAAGGATTCATGCATACGAAGGGCGTTTTGAGCTCAAATTGAGCGCCTACAACCTCTTGAGGGGCCTAGTGGTAGCGATATTGTATTTGGTCATGAAAATGCTATTTTCCATTCTTTTTTGTGCCCACTCTTGTTATGCATGCATCATTTGCATCGCAGGTCATTCCATTCCGTTTCAGAAAATGCATAGGACTTCGGCCAGAACAACAAGAGGTGACCCTGAAGGATCCAAAAGGCCGGCTATGGACGGTCGGGATTTGGCGCCGTAAGGGTCCAAATCCGAACAGGGCGTCGGATGTGGCACTGCGAAGAGACTGGAAAATGTTTGCCCGTGCAAACAACCTAACGGTCGGAGATCGATGCGCCTTCGAGTTGGAGCACCCCTATGAGAAAGGGCATGAAATGGTCTGGCAAGTTAAGATACTCGAAAACCATGCATGAGTAGATGATACTCTATCATGCATCTCTTAATTTAGTTATGTACTTCTCTCCGACTCGTCCTTGTTTAATAAAAAGCAGACAGTTGTTCCGTAAGGGTTGTGGTTTTGAATTCAGCTTTCTGATGTATCCCGAATTTGCAATTATATGCATATGATTACAATCCATTTTAAACTTAATTATTCACCACAATCACCTCCTCATGTATGTATTACCGCTCGCATCCTCCTCGTTTTCCCAATTGGGTTTTTTTACTTCTAACATAATCCTTATTCTTCGTCTTCATCTTTCCCCTCTATTTTATAAGTTCAACTCGTTCAACTAAGAAAATTAGTGAAAAATATTTTAAAATAACATCCATATATATATTTGCTATTTAAATAAATTTTTAAATATCTAAAAATACAATGTAAAGTAACTGATAATCTTGTGTGTGGGATCAGATGTACATTTACCTATATGTCTACGATCTCATTAGTTGATTGCTCCATCATCGGATATGCATCCCTTCCTTTGATCTACATACCACCGGTAGACAGATGGTAGAAGGAGATCATGATAGCACCTAATTTAAAACCATCTGATGCTTAAGAAATTATAAATATAAATATAACTTCAAAAATTTAACATACTAGTCTCAGAACATGATGACTTATATAACCAAGGACTAGATGTATTCTCGTCAATACGTGATAAACCTTAGCCGCATTTTGGTGTCCGTTTCTTTTTAGAATTGTTACGCGTTAGCCAAGTTTTTTTTCAAGATTCACTACTACAGATTTGGGCTTGGGTAACACCACTTAGATAGCGCTTCTAAAAAGCGCTATCTAAGTGAACTCTTGTATAGCGCTTCTGCACTTATAGAAAATAAAAATAAATCAAAATTAAGATAAAAATCACTTAGATAGCACTTTTTGTTAAAGCGCTATCCAAATAATACCTTAAATAGCGCTTTATTTTAGCGCTATGGTACTAATCGTTACGTAAGCACTTTTATTAAAAAATATACATATATATTTTCCAAGCCCTAAATTTCCCAACCTGGCCTCGTCTCTTTCCCATCTGGCGGCGACCTCCCCCCATCTTCGACCTCCCGAACTTCGACCTCACCCCTCTCGAACTTCGAGGTTATACAAACAAGCCCCCGTCGGAGCGGATCGACGTCCCCCGAGCCCTTGTCAGGAGAGTTTGATCGATCAAAGGCATCAACAAGCTGAAGCTAGTCCTCCGAGGATCCTCATTTGGGCGGATCGACTTTCTAGTGGCCCTCCAAGCTCAACCTCTCTCATTCAGAGACCCCTTGGGTCGGATCGACGTTCCAGTAGCTCGCAGAGCTCGATGCCTCTCTCGATCAGAGACCCTTGGAGGCGGATCGACATTCAACTCTCTCAATCGGAGACCCTTGGAGTCGGATCGGCATCTCTTGTGGCCCGCCAAGCTCAACCTCTCTCGTTCAGAGACCCCCTGAGTCGGATCGACGTTTTAGTAGCTCGCAGAGCTCGACGCCTCTCTCGATCGGAGACCCTTAGAGGCGGATCGACGTTTGCCTCTCTCGATCAGAGACCCTTGGAGTCGGATAGGCATATCCTGTCGCTCACCAAGCTCGCCTCTCTCGTTCAGAGACCCCCTGGGTCGGATCGACATTCCAGTAGTTCACAGAGCTCGTCGCCTCTCTCGTTCAGAGACCCCCTGGGTCGGATCAACGTTCCATTCGCTCGCAGAGCTCGACGCATTCTCGATCAGAAACCCCCTGGGTCGGATCGTCGCTATAGTAGATCGCCAAGTTCGCCTCTCTCGACCAGAGACCCCCCGGGGTCGGATCGTCACTCCAATGGTCATCGATCAATTCCAGCTTCACCTTTGATCGATTCACCTCCGTCACCGTTTGATCGAGGCTCTACTGGTCGATCGAGGCACGATCGCTTCAAATGACGGAGGTTGGACTAGTCGAAGTCTCCTCAATGCCATCTCGACACCCCTACCTTGATGTCGGTGCAGATGCCCAGGACCACCGGGCTCCGACTGAGTCCGCCCCAAGACCTGAACTATATCCTAACCTAGATCAATCTTCTTCGAAAAGGAGCAACCATGTCTGGTCGAGAGAGGCAAGGGGCTGGGCAGGGGCAGATCACCGAGGAGCAGCTGGCTGCATTACTTAACACTTGTGGGAAAGTAAGTTTCTCCAATTCAGCTTACTATTACAAACTTAAGAAATATAAGCGTAGTTTTATGATTTTTTTGCTAGAACGAATATAACTAATGATTCGATTGAGGCTGTTGATGTGTTTAGTGGTCACTGTTTTCTGTTCCAATTGACAAGGTTTACCTAGATATAATAGCTTGCTGTTGATACTGGATATGATTAGATTCATTAAAATGGTTAGTGTTTCTCATGAGAATATTGATGAGAATGATTCCAGTGCTGACAATAGCTCTCTAGAAGTTCATTTTGAATTTTGGATGGATTATTTAATTCATATTGGAAAATGCATTTATGTGTTTTTAAGCTTGCAGTATGTCCAGAGAAGGCTTGTACATCTGTTATTGTCATGGATCTATCTTTGTAATAGTTAAAAATTATGTGAGTTGCATATGCCTGGTATGGAATCATGATTAAAATTCAGTAGCATATAAAGGAGTGCCATAGGTTGTAACATATCTGAATTCTGTTTTGTTTAGACATGAAATTTTGGAAACTAGTTATTCATGGTCAAACTGATACACTACTAAAAATATGAAACTTGCGATGGGCTGAGTAAATTTTCGACTGCTATTACAAACTGTTGTATCAGTTGTGCATTAAGGAGCATCATTTTTTATATGCACAGAAATCAAACATTGGTAACTAAGAACTTAAAGAAATGAAAACAATAGAGGATGCTGTCACCTCCAAATTGATGCGAATTATAACTACTTTTTTATCTTTTTATTTTTTCATGAAACCCAACTCTAGAATGCAAACAACTAATTTTTCAGTTACTTCTCAAACAATGCATCATATACATCATACATGGGAAGAAGAAGTCTTATGTTTTTGTTGCATCATTGAAGTTTGGTTAGTAGAATGGCAGTGAAATTTGACCCATTAGAATGGCAGTGATATTTGACACCATTTTTGGGACAATGCTCTAGAAAATATGTCGGTATTTCCATAATAATCTTTCCAACATAATTCTAACGTTCACGCTTATCTTTTGCTTAATTACCCGATCCTTTTTCCTGTTTTGCTTCATACGGTGCTATGGCAGGTACTGTATTTGGCTTCTTATTTGTTGGTACTGTATTGTCTTCTCATTCTACACATTTGATATTTTGTAACTGAGAATGTTCCAGCAGGTGTGGCCTTGGCACAATCATTTTTGTAACTGTAATAGAACGGCTGCAGTAAAATTTTAGTTTTCAATATTCTTTTTCTTGAACCATTTTATTTGTGTTTGCAGGTACTGTGGTTGATACGAAGGTTGTTCACCCCCGACAATATGACTTCTACCTGTGCGTACCGGCTGGAATGATTGTAAGTGTGGACATTTACCATCATGCAATTCCTTGAAGCAAATATATTATGCTTTAATTGCCTAAAGACTCCCATATAAAATAACAACCATATGTTTCTGATGTTCGTTCAAAAATAAATATTTTTGACTGCTTCTTTTTGTTCACAATAATTTTCATTAGTTAATTTGCTATATTTTTGTTTTATGTTTTATATGAATACTCTATTTATATTAAAATTTGTTATTACAACAATGCTATTACTGTACTTTATGGGAAAAGCAGCGAACAAAATCCTTCAGTCCACCAAGCAATTTGCTTATCTACCTGCTGGCTTGTGATGTGCATGATCAGCTACTTGGACATCTTCATGGTCGTGGAGCTTACATGCGCCGCCCACAAGAACGAGCTCGTGTTGAGCCCTTCCCTCGACGAGATCATACACTACGATGGGTGGGCTTGAAGGTTTGTGGCCGCGAGTTTTCGGCCAGCTGGGTTGAGTCATGTACCGGTGTGAATGACTACAAAGAACATTTATCGTTGTCGCAGGAGTAAAATGTGATGATCAGTTTCAAGTGTTGTTTGTAGTCTTAATTTTTGTGTGTGGGGGTTTGTTTCCCCAATCTTTGTACCAATAAATGTTCCTTTGGTGTTCTAAAGTTTGGCTCGTTGGAACAAAGCTGACCATTTCGTTAAATAGATTAATTTTTTTTCACATACAATCAGTTTTTTTGGGTGACGTTAATAAAAGCAAACAATTAACAAAAAATAACTATAATAATGAAAATAAAAAATTCCGGTGTTATCGAAGTAATTTACTACAATAGCGCTTTAGAAAGCGCTATGTTATGAAAATCTACAATAACGCTTATTAGGCGCTATTTTAGTGGTACCTGGTATAGCGCTTAGAAAGTGCTATGCAAGGTCAAAATCAAAATTTCTCGAGTAATCTTGGATAATGCTTCCAAAAGCGCTAAGGTAGTAAAGCGCTATCTTAGTAAACCACTTAGATAGCGCTTATAAAAGCGCTATCCACGCTACCATTGCGGTAGCTTGGATAGCGCAAGCTTAAAAAAGCACTATCCAAGTGTTTTTTGTAGTAGTGATTCTTGGTCTTCGTTATTCCTACAAGCTCTGATAACATAATCCCCTTAATATGCTCCATAGGAAAAATTTCAAAAGGAGTCATGCAAGATGGAATCAAGACGTGCCACACTGAACGAAGATGTAACATGTTCTGTATGGTAAAATTAGAACTTGAATGAGCCCCTAGTGATGAAACCACCATGTACCCCGTAGTTTAAAACAAGAACATCCATTGTAGGGCCATGTACTGGATGGGAGAATTCCTACATTTTACATCTCATTTCTCTGCCTTTACAGAACATTTTCCTTTCAATTAATAGGAGGTGACCTTACCTTTTCATTCAATAAACATTTTGCCTGTTATAATCAATGTTGTTAAAACCGGACCGATCATTGAATCGATCAAGGCACTAGTTCAAGGTTCAATGGTCTGACCGTGGTTGAACCGTGGTTGAACCAGTGATAATTAAATAATTTTTTATTTTTGGTATAATATATAAGGCGTTGACCTCTTTTCTTTTCCGAACCAACCCACTTTGGGAGGCTATGCACAGAGATGATCTCTATTAATAACTTCATAATATTAAAATTTAAACTTCACTTAAAAGTTAAAAATGACATAACATATAACCATATTTCTTTAAATTAACATATGAAATTGTTAGGGTTGAATTTCTGCTGATATTTGTTGGCATTAGTGGCACTATATCTGGAGAGCTCAGTTTGTGGAATCTGGATTGTTTTTGAGCAGTTTGAGCAAAATGTTGAACATTATGTTGCAACATTATGTTCAACATTCGGGATCTGGAATAATTATTCCTATACAGTAACGCTGTTTTGGTCTACAAATCTGTCGTGGTGATCTCAGATCTGATTTGTAGCCTAGAATATCGGAGGTTCCTGATTTGATTGATTCCAGATATTGGTGATATTTTTATACTCCTTCTTACCCGAATTAGTTCCTTAATTGATGGATGTTTGTTGAGAATATTTGGGAATCTGGTTAGTTCCTAAATTGATGGGAGGAAATATTTGCTGAGATTTATTGGTTTTATTTACCAGAAATAGATCCTTATTCTATGGGCAAAATATCAACATGAGATTTGTTTTAATCTTCTTAACCAAAATAGAATCGGTGGTTCCTTGAATATGAGATTTCGTACCCGAAGTGATCCTAGAAATATTGGTGGATATTTAGCATTAAAGAGGAAGTTATTTACCCGGATATAGTGGTTACAAAATCTGGTTGGTTTCATAACTGAATGGTATGTACGGTTGAAGATATGTGCGGTTGAAGATTCTATATATGAATGTTTTCAGATCTTGCATTATTGTTTAGATCTTCTCCAGATATTCGGTTGAATGCAGGTATGCATAAAATTTGCTGACGAAGGTGAATGAAAGGATCATCCACAACCGAGGTATGAAAGATCCACTATCAAATGAGTGTTTATGAAATGTTGTACAAAATGTCATATGAAATGTTGAACTTATTGTTCAACATTTGAGATCAGATTCGGCAAATCTTCCATGCAGCTATTTGATTTGTGTCTATTGAAGATAAGTCATCTTGGTGACTGAACTATTGTTTTTGGAGATAAGATGTCATCGAGTTTGTTTATAAGAATCAGATCTTCTTCTACAGTGCGGGATTAGGTGATTATTGTTTGTAACGGCCGGTATTTTCAGGTATGTTTAATTACGTGTGTGCTAGTATTTTACTTCCGATTGTCCGAGTGTTTTTATCCGTAGAGTCGACGCGAGCACGTCTAAATTTTTTTTACCGTAGGTTAATAGTTACTGTGGTTATTTTAATTTACTGATTACCATTTTACTAATTACGAATCATTTACCATTAAATACTTTAGGTAATAATTAGTTAAAATTTCCCCCAACGTTTTTCTCATTTCAAGCCAGAAACATTCCCTAAAAACTTTAGTCAAAACCCCTACCAAACCTCATTAAATTTAAATCTTGACTAATCCTTCCCGATTAATGAATCTTGTCCCCTGCCTCTTCCTACTTCAAGGAGCACCGATCAAACTCCCCTGCAACGTTGATCAGCCCCTCACACAATTCATTCCCCCTTCACAGTTTCAGCATCTCCTCCTCCCGATCATCAATCTCCCCTCTCCTAACATCAGAACAATCCATTCACAGAATCATCCTTCCCCTTCATCACTGCCAAATCAACCCAATCTGAACCGCAAAATCCTTACAACCAAATACCAAAACAGAAATTGAGTTCAAATCCCTGATCAACTCAAGAATTGGAAACCCAAAATCATCCTCTTCCTCTGCAGAGCTGCCGTTTCCGACCTCGATCGTCGCTGTTCTCACCTCGAGGCCGCCACCCAGACTCTGATCCGACCACCTGGAAGTCGTCTCGCCGTCGCTTGCATCGGATCCGCCACTCCGCCGTGCCCCCGAGCTCGATCCGCCGCCACCGCTTCGAAAACGCCGCAGCAACCCCCTCCCGTCGCCCGGAGCGCCGCGCCACCCCAGGTCGCCCCCCCTCGCCGGACCGCCGCCGCCACGGGAGCCCGCTGCCGGTGCCTCTCCTCCATCCACCCGTCGCTGTAAGACCCTCTCCCCCTTTCGTTTTCCTGAGAGCTCTCTTGTATGGCTGCAGACTTTAAAAAAAAGAAAACAAAGCAAAGAACAGACAAACGAAATGAAGGAGAGGAGAAGTGACAGTGAGAGTTAATGGAAAGATTATTAAAGAAAGATATTAAAGAAAGGGTGATGGCCTTAGTAAATAAGGAAATAGTAGTGACAGCCTTACTCTTAAAGGGTTATAATAAAGAATGAAGAATAGAGAGAGTAAGAGTTCTTTTTAAATAATAATTTGAGTAAGGGGTAGATGATAGTAGGCGGGGTTATTAAATCGTAATGTTAACATGATAATAACCCTATCATTAGTTGGTGTTAGGTTATTAATAATAAGCTATATGTTATTATTAATGCATTTATTGTGAAACTGACTCACTTGTAACTTGTGAAACCAGGTAACCCTACCGTTGACCAAAACACGTCTTTCACGATAAGGCGAAACGGTAACTCATCGTACCCTAGCTATGGGGTTTAAAAGCAATATTGATGCATTCCAAATTAGTTTCTTTTAATTGTCAAAGTGTTTCACTTGAACAGTTAGCGAAACTTGATAAATTGCATCGTACCGTAAATTGAATTGGACTCTGTGACATGCTTAACCGTTAACCGAAAGATGTAATTGGAAAAGTGAGAATGGTGATTGACTCGTAAATTGTAAGTACGGTAACCTGCACACACACACACACACACTGGGTTTTTGGGGTAACTTATAATGGCGAGGGTACGGGAGCGACTAGTCCAGACTTTGTTGTCACCGTGCGGGTTCAGCAACCCATAACAGTGCCGGTGACAACCATCACAGATCAAAGATCACAGGTTATTGCACAGTACTCAGAGAATTGGTTCGCCCGGGTAGCACCCGCGGCAAGAGTTGGCCTCTTGGTTGCTTATTGTACCCCGCATTATAAGTCACATAGGCTCCGGCACAACTAAAATTCTCGTAACTGGTCATTTTAAATATTGTTATTGCTGATAGAAGTAGACAGCTATGTTACTTTTCTGCTCTATTGCTCGCACTTTACTTTTTAGTTTGCCATGTTAGTTTTGCCATGCTCATTTATTGTTTTAAATAACATGCTAAAGATACTCTGAGTTACGTCTGATCCTGGCGACCCTTCTTTTTGTGGAGGTCTCGCCAGATACAGCACAGGTTGAGGAAGTTGCACCAGGGACTGCAGACGCTGAGTTTGCTGTAGAATTTGACCAGGAGGACGCTGGTTACTTAGTGTGAGTGTGAGTGTGTTTGTTTTTATTATATGTATCAGAGTGGCTTGCTTGGTGCGTATTTGTATTCTCGAGTTGTATTTTCCTTTCATGTACGTTGCTGGTTTGTAATAAGGTTTACACCACTTTCATGTATGAGTATTTTGGCGCATTTCTGCAACAGAGCCTGTATTGATCTCATCGGTGCCTAGCAGGACTTGTGCATTTCCAAACAGTAACGGGCCCGAAAGCGGGTCGTTACAGGTTTGGTGGCCCATGCAGGTCCGCGCTAAATACCACATGAGCAGTACAGGAAGTTCAGAATGTGCTGTATAAAATACTCAATGAAACTGATCAAACCTTATGAAAACGCAGGAAAGCAATGGAAAGGAACACCTCTGGAAGCGAGGACAGTGCGTTTGGATCCGGGATCAATCACCTAAATGGGGGTCCCAATCAAAATGATGCTGGCAATGGAGCCAACACCGGTCCGAACGCGACAGCATTTTCGACCGCACCATTGTCTGCAGAAGATTGTATGCGAGGCATGTATGCCCTTCATCAGCAGCTTGGACAGGCTTTGGAGCAGGCTTTGCGCAGAGAGCAGAAAGCTGACCCGAGTGCTTATCACTTTCGAGGGATGAACCCGAAGACTTTCGCTGGGACCGAGAATCATCTCCAAGCGGAAGAATGGCTCAAGAGAATCACTGATGATCTGAGAGCATCTCAGATTCGAGAAGAAGCATGGGTGGCTACCGCCAAAAGGCAACTAACTGATGGTGCTCGAGACTGGTGGCAGGCGGTAGAAGACCGCTTGGGATTGCCTATTTCATGGGATGTCTTCACCAAAACATTCAATGCTCAGTACTTTTCCCCACAGGCAAAGATCCTGATGAGGAAGAAGTTCATTAACCTAAAGCAGGGTTCGATGACCGTGGATCAGTATGACGCTGAGTTCTCCAGGCTCAGCAGGTTTGGCCCGGAGATGGTTGAAGATCCATTGACTCGAGCCCAGCAGTTCCAGCAGGGGCTCAACATTGAGATTCGAAGGATGATGGTCGGTGCTAGTCCGACCACACATGCTGAATTTTTAGCCATTGCTCGGAACCATGAGATGGTTGAATTAGAAGCAAAGGAAGAGCAAAGGCTGACAGCACCTACGAGGCCCCCACCGACCCAAGCTGGGCCAAGCAGACGGCCACAGATACACCGCCCTATTCAGCAGGTTCATTTTAAGAAACCAGGGCAACGTCAGCAGGCACTCCCGGTCTGCCACTTTTGCGGAAAATCTGGACACATCAAATCTGAGTGTCGAGGATTTTTAGGCCTTTGTTTGGTTTGTGGAGACCCTGGACACGTGGCTAGGAATTGCCCACATCATAAACCACGTACTCCAGCTCCGGTTCCAGTTCCAGCTCCAGCTCCTCGTGCTGACCCGACTGGGAATGCCCCACAACGTCCACCTCTACCTCCACAGCAGAGGGTGTTCCAGCAGGCGAGGCAGCAGCCACCACCGAGACGCCAGGCTTACACCATGACTGTCGAAGAGGCTGAGGCCACCGGTGAAGTGATCACAGGTATGTTTCTTGCATAGTTCGTAACTCATTTCTTTCATTAGCATTGGTTGCTTAGATTAGTGTTTGAACCTAGGTGTCGTGCTAGTAGCTGGGCAACTTGCCCTCTCCTTGTTCGACTCAGGAGCATCACACTGCTTTCTGGCGAGTCGATTCGTTCGCACCCACACTATTCCTGTCAAACCTTTAGCATCCGGTTGGAACGTCAACACGGGTGGCGGAGTGATAAAAACGACCCGTGGGTATCCACAATGCCCAGTGGTTATTTGTGGGCGAGCGTTATTTGCTGACTTTATGATGATAGACATACCGAACTTTGATGCTGTATTCGGGATGGATTGGTTGGGGACTTTCCACGCCACCATCGACTGTAATCGAAGGAGGGTAGTCTTCGAGATTCCTGATCATCCAAAGTTCGAGTTCATTAGTGGAAGCAGATCAGTAGGCCCAGTGGAGTTCAGAGCCAAATCGACCGAAGCAATGGCAGCTGCTATGGAAGCTTAGCCTGAGATACCAGAAGTGGTTCGAGAGTTCTTGGATGTGTTTCCAGATGACCTTACAGGTTTGCCTCCGGATCGCACCCTCAAATTTGCCATAGAACTAATGCCAGGAGCTCAACCAATATCTAAGGCACCGTATCGTCTAGCACCATCTGAGCTAGAAGAATTGCGGGTCCAGCTAGATGAGCTTCTAAAGAAGGGATGGATACGACCCAGTGTATCTCCCTGGGGATCTCCTATATTGCTGGTAAAGAAGAAAGATGGATCCCTTCGTATGTGTGTTGACTACCGTGAGCTGAACAAAGTCACCGTGAAGAACAAGTACCCTCTACCACGCATCGACGATCTTTTTGACCAGCTCGGTGGGTCAAGCGTCTATTCGAAGCTGGATCTGAGGACAGGGTACCATCAAGTGAAGGTGAAGGATGAAGATGTTCCCAAGACTGCATTCAGGACCAGATACGGACATTATGAGTACTTAGTAATGCTGTTTGGTGTAACCAATGCACCCGCGGTATTTATGAGCCTCATGAACCAAGTATTGTATGAATACTTGGATAAGTTCGTAGTAGTCTACATCGACGACATTCTCATCTACTCGAAGAATGTAGTGGAGCATGCTGAGCATCTCAGGAAGGTTCTCGAGACCCTGAGAAGACACCAGCTTTATGCCAAACTTAGCAAATGCGAGTTCTGGCTGAACAAGGTGGCGTTTCTAGGCCACATAGTGTCCGGAGAAGGGATTGCTGTTGATCCTAAAAATGTAGCCGCTGTTCAAAACTGGCCAGTCCCCCGAACGGTTACTGAGATTCGAAGTTTCTTGGGACTTGCTGGCTACTACCGGAGGTTTATCAAAGACTTCTCAAAGATCGCAGGAGCCTTGACGCGATTGACGAGAAAGGATGTGGTGTATGTTTGGTCAAAAGCATGTGAGGATGCTTTCCAGGAGCTGAAGAAGAGGTTGACGACTGCGCCTATTCTGATCATTCCAGACCGATCAGGAGGATTTGAAGTCTTCTGTGATGCATCTGGTAAAGGACTTAGATGCGTGCTACATCAGCACGGTCGAGTCGTAGCCTATGCATCCAGGCAGTTGAAGATCCATGAAAAGAACTACCCCACTCATGATCTTGAGTTGGCGGCAGTAATTTTTGCATTGAAAATTTGGAGGCATTTCCTATTGGGAGAGCATGTGAAGGTGTTCTCGGATCATAAGAGTCTGAAGTATCTCTTCACTCAGAAGGAGCTCAACATGCGTCAAAGACGATGGATAGAGCTCATGGCGGATTATGACATTGACCTTCAGTACCATCCTGGGAAAGTCAATGTCGTACCTGATGCATTGAGTCGTCTACCAGCGGTGATGACCCTTACGACTCAGTGGAGATTACAACAAGATATGCGGGACATGGGTATAGAAGTGATTCTACCAGGGATGACTGCATCTTTGATGGGCATGCATATCCAGTCGACCTTGGTAGAAAGGATCAAGAATGCTCAGATGGATGATGAGAAGCTGCGGAAGATCAAAGATTTGTTGATAGCAGGCCAGAGACCAGAGTTTAAGATTCATGCAGATGGATCCTTAAGGTTTGGAGATAGGATCTATGTACCATCTGGCACCATCAGAGAGGAGCTATTCGAGGAAGCTCACAGTTCTCCATACTCCATACACCCTGGAGGTACCAAGATGTACCAGGATCTGCGACAGCATTACTGGTGGCATGGCATGAAGAGAAGCGTCACACGGAGTGTAGCGTAATGTATTGTGTGCCAACAGGTGAAGGCTGAACATCAGAGGACTGCCGGCTTATTGCAGCCATTGCCCATTCCGGAGTGAAAGTGGCAGCACATCACGATGGACTTTGTGACTGGACTACCCAAGAGTACGAAGCAGAATGACGTTATCTGGGTGATCGTAGACCGATTGACCAAGACAGCGCACTTCATTCCTTTCCGAGTGGGCCAGTCTACAGAAGTTTTGGCCAAGAAGTACATGAATGAGATTGTGAAGCTGCATGGAGTTCCTATCAGCATTATCTCAGACAAAGACACCAGATTCACTTCTCATTTCTGGAGAAGCCTACAGGAAAGCTTGGGAACTCACTTGAGTTTTAGTACGGCTTACCATCCGCAGACAGATGGCCAGTCAGAGCGTACTATTCAGATACTTGAAGACATGCTGCGGGCATGTATGCTAGACTTCAAAGGATCATGAGAAGACCATCTCCATTTGGTGGAGTTTGCATACAACAACATCTATCAGTCTAGCATCGGTATGGCGCCTTTTGCGGCACTGTATGGGAGGAAGTGTCGATCCCCCTTGAGCTGGGATGATGTAGGAGATCGAGAGTTGGTTGGTCCTGAGCTAATCACAGAAGCTGTGGATGTAGTTCGAACCATCAGAGAGAAGCTGCAGCTGGCTCAGGACAGGTACAAGCATTGGGCGGATACAAAACGTCGACATCTAGAGTTTCAGTCCGGAGATCATGTATTTCTGAAGATCTCGCCAAACCGAGGAATGATTCGTTTTGGGCGAAGAAGAAAGCTTAGCCCTCGATTCATTGAACCTTTCGATATTTTGGAGCGAGTAGGAGAAGTGGCCTACAAGCTTGCATTGCCCCCTGCCTTAGAGGGAGTGCACAATGTGTTTCACATCTCGCAGCTGCGTCGCTATGTGAGCGACCCTAGTCATGTCGTGGACTACTCGGAGATTGCAGTTCGTCCGGACTTGACATACGAGCAGCAACCAGTGGAGATCTTAGATCGACGTCAGAAGGTCTTCAGGAACCGGACTATTGATCTAGTCAGAGTGATGTGGCGTCGCGACTCACCTGGTGAATCTACCTGGGAGCGAGAGGACGAGATGCGAGAACGTTACCCCTATCTTTTCCATGCCCTGTAGAGAATTCCGAGGACGGAATTATTCTAAGGAGGGTAGGATGTAACGGCCGGTATTTTCAGGTATGTTTAATTACGTGTGTGCTAGTATTTTACTTCCGATTGTCCGAGTGTTTTTATCCGTAGAGTCGACGCGAGCGCGTCTAAATTTTTTTTTACCGTAGGTTAATAGTTACTGTGGTTATTTTAATTTACTGATTACCATTTTACTAATTACGAATCATTTACCATTAAATACTTTAGGTAATAATTAGTTAAAATTTCCCCCAACGTTTTTCTCATTTCAAGCCAGAAACATTCCCTAAAAACTTTAGTCAAAACCCCTACCAAACCTCATTAAATTTAAATCTTGACTAATCCTTCCCGATTAATGAATCTTGTCCCCTGCCTCTTCCTACTTCAAGGAGCACCGATCAAACTCCCCTGCAACGTTGATCAGCCCCTCACACAATTCATTCCCCCTTCACAGTTTCAGCATCTCCTCCTCCCGATCATCAATCTCCCCTCTCCTAACATCAGAACAATCCATTCACAGAATCATCCTTCCCCTTCATCACTGCCAAATCAACCCAATCTGAACCACAAAATCCTTACAACCAAATACCAAAACAGAAATTGAGATCAAATCCCTGATCAAAGCAAGAATTGGAAACCCAAAATCATCCTCTTCCTCTACAGAGCCGCCGTTTCCGACCTCGATCGTCGCCGTTCTCACCTCGAGGCCGCCACCCAGACTCTGATCCGACCGCCTGGAAGTCGCCTCGCCGTCGCTTGCATCGGATCCGCCACTCCGCCGTGCCCCCGAGCCCGATCTGCCGCCACCGCTTCGAAAATGCCGCAGCAACCCCCTCCCGTCGCCCGGAGCGCCGCGCCACCCCAGGTCGCCCCCCCCCTCGCCGGACCGCCGCCGCCACGGGAGCCCGCTGCCGGCGCCTCTCCTCCATCCTCCCGTCGCTGTAAGACCCTCTCCCCCTTTCGTTTTCCTGAGAGCTCTCTTGTATGGCTGCAGACTTTAAAAAAAAGAAAACAAAGCAAAGAACAGACAAACGAAATGAAGGAGAGGAGAAGTGACAGTGAGAGTTAATGGAAAGATTATTAAAGAAAGATATTAAAGAAAGGGTGATGGCCTTAGTAAATAAGGAAATAGTAGTGACAGCCTCACTCTTAAAGGGTTATAATAAAGAATGAAGAATAGAGAGAGTAAGAGTTCTTTTTAAATAATAATTTGAGTAAGGGGTAGATGATAGTAGGTGGGGTTATTAAATCGTAATGTTAACATGATAATAACCCTATCATTAGTTGGTGTTAGGTTATTAATAATAAGCTATATGTTATTATTAATGCATTTATTGTGAAACTGACTCACTTGTAACTTGTGAAACCAGGTAACCCTACCGTTGACCAAAACACGTCTTTCACAACAAGGTGAAACGGTAACTCATCGTACCCTAGCTATGGGGTTTAAAAGCAATATTGATGCATTCCAAATTAGTTTCTTTTAATTGTCAAAGTGTTTCACTTGAACAGTTAGCAAAACTTGATAAATTGCACCGTACCGTAAATTGAATTGGACTCTGTGACATGCTTAACCGTTAACCGAAGGATGTAATTGGAAAAGTGAGAATGGTGATTGACTCGTAAATTGTAAGTACGGTAACCTGCACACACACACACACACTGGGTTTTTGGGGTAACTTATAATGGCGAGGGTACGGGAGCGATGATCGCGCCCCAGATACACGTCCCGAGGCGACGGTTGTAGTTTTACCGCAAGCGCACGGTATGGTGGCGAGCGGGTATCGAACACAGGGAGGACGAATGACCGTGCTTGCTCCTGATCAACCTGGCTATTTAGGAACAGAGATAATTGCCTTGGGCGATCCTGTCACAATCGTCAGACAAATTTGCGAAATATCAAATCAAATAAAGAATGTCTAGGGAAAGGGGAATCCCCACTACTCACCGTATTTCATAAATGTGGTTCGCCGGTATCGAAATCGCTAGAATGAGAATTTGGATGAACTAGTTGCAACTAAATGTGGAACCAAGCTCACGCTCTCGCGCTGTTGCCGGTCTATAGCTATCCTAGGTTTGGGTCCAATCTCTTGCAAACCCTAGCCTAGGGAAGCTAGCATTAAGATCAACATCATCGTCCAATTGCGCACCGAGCCCAATCTCTTGCAAACTCGGTCCACAATCTAAATTAGGATAGTTCCTACCCGTCCAATCTCTTGCAAACGGGTATCGGCACGGAATTGCAACCGGAGGTCCTAGTATCGGTCCAATCTCTTGCAAACCGATACTTCGAAAATCCGACTCCAACCCAATTCGGATTTCTAGGGCTTCCTATCAAATTGGGATCCAATCTCTTGCAAATCCCAATTGATATGAATACCTAGCTATCCGTAGTAATTCGATCCCAATCTAATCCCTAATAACAATCCTAGCTCAATTTCTACCAATTCAACACAAATAGGAAATAGGGCTTGTAGGGTTCATCCCCACGCCCCGAGACGTGGAGACTACTCACAAATCATAGCAATAGCACAAAAATAATCAATGAAATAGGCAATGGAATTCATCACAACAATGATATAAACAATAAAAATAGAGTTTTTGGGGAAGAGAAATGCAAACCAATGTAGATCTTCAATTAATCCAACAAAAATCCAAGTTTTTCTCTTCTCCAATCACAATTAATAAAGCTAAAAAGTAGACTCAAAAAGCTGCAAAAATTCTGAGAGATGGCCCCCAAAACTAGGGTAAAAACAGAGCTTAAATAGCCCCAAAAATCGTCTAAAAATCCTGACCAAAACGCCACTGCACAGCCTGTTTTCCGCAAATTTCGCACAGGCAGCGCATCGCACTCGGCCGAGTGACAAAAGTCGCTCGGCCGAGTGAAAACCCTGTCATTTTCCAGTAAGTCGTGGGCTTCAGGGGTCTTCAGTTCGGGGGCGGCTCGGCCGAGTGAGTTGTCGTCACTCGGCCGATGGCTTCACTTCACTCGGGCGGACGGGATTTACCACTCGGCCGAGTGGGTCTTCTGAAGCTCAGGTGGCCGAAAAACAGAAACTTCGATATTTTGAAGGGGCTTCGTCTGGGTGCCACTCGGGCGGACGTGGTATCGTCACTCGGCCGATGTGGTCTCCGTCGCTCGGCCGAGTACACATGGAAATCGTGTCTGAACGGGTCGGCCGAGCAGTGTCTCGCTGGTCGGCCGAGTGGCTCCTCCACTCGACCGAGTGGGACACAAAAAATGCCCAATCTGATTGTTTTGGCCTCCTCGTCGCTCCTGCGACGTCCATTCTTCTTCCGCTCCTCTCCAACAGCAAAATACCCCTCGGGGAGGTCGTCGGTGGCCGTCTAGATTACGCGCATCTCGAGATCACTCCTAATCGCGCCAAATCACCTGAAATGCGACAAAAACAACAAATCGTGAAAAGCATCGCAATATCGTCGATATATCGTGAAAAACATGATTTGGGCGATCAAAATGGCATGCAAACATGCGGGAAAAGGGTGTAAAATAAGGAGTGATCAAAATCCCCCAAGCTTGCCTCTTACTCGTCCTCGAGGAAGATAAGTAAAAAGCGAACCCGGTGGATTCGGAAAACGAAAACGGCGAAAAACGAAAAAAAATGAAAAACGAAGAAGAATGAGAACCAAACGAAAATAAAGAAAGAAAGAAAGAGGAGGTAGGATGCTAGATCATTTTCTCAAGACGTGGGTTTCACCTACTCTTATAGCATGCACCGAGTGAGAAATACATGTCAAAGAATCTCATTTTGATATCATAGTAGAATAGTGCAAGTAGAAAATAGAAAACCCACGAACAACGGTATAATAATGAAAAACGGAATGATTTTAAAATTAACATCGCCTGAATCATCTAAAGCGGTATACAAATCTCAGATCACACACTTTTCAATTGAACGCTTTCTATCTGGAGTATAAGAGTATCACATCATAGAATAGAGAGAATAGAAAAGTATGGATTTCATGAAATGAATGCTAGGCTTAGATTTCTGGATTTCGTAAAGCTAGAAACAATCTCTCCGAGTATAGAATATTACTTAGCATAGGTTGTCGTGCAATGTCAAGTAGTCGCTCTCTCACACATCAATGGATCTCCTCCCCCAAGCTTATCTATAAGCGTGGTGGCACAAAAATATTTACATCCCCATTTTTATATAGCTCCAAAGGCAAAGAAGAGAAAGAAGAAAGAAAGTAAGCGAGATGAGATCTTTTATTGAGGATTTTTCCTCTTTTCTCTTTTTTTTTTCTTTTTTTTTATTTTTTTATTTATATATATATATACAATGATCCCAACTCAAAGAGAGATAATGATATACAAGAATGTTCTTCTCTCTTTTATTATATTTTTTTTTGGAATAAGAGATTTGGAGCTAGGAATTAATAGCGGGGGAAATGCCATAAAATAGAATCACTAAGGGGAGATTCACCAATGATTTTTAAAAGTAGAGAAATGATGTTCAAGATTTGTGGAGAAAGAAATAAATATAACTCTTGGCTCACTCTATAAGACATGCACGACAACTTCAGCATGGTAATCTAATCTACTCAGTTTCGATCACAAAAAAGCTAACTAATCCAGATATATCATAGCTAATCATCATTCAATCATCCGGAAGTGAAGTGTACAATTCATGCATATAGAAGTGATAAAGAAAAAGAAATCAGTACTCCAGATATAGGCATTCAATGCGTGAATCTTGGTGTGTTTTCTGTGATAGCATACATATGAATATTCAGGCTCAGCTAATAATAAAATTTCATCCATTTTCATGAGGAAAAAGTGTGGGTTACTACTCCTAAATGCAAAGCAAGTCATAGCATATGATATCAGAAATGAAATCTAAGACACGACAAATATAGCATGCATATAGAATAAGCTAACTCCACGTAGACATCATCACAGAAAATTCATCTCTAGCATGAGATGAAAAAGAAAGAAGTAAAGATAAAAGGAAAATAGAACTATGCAATGCGGCACACAGGAAAGTAAGGAAAACGTGATGCATGGCAAAACAAAAGGAAAATAACGAAAAATGAGTGCAAAAGTGAAAAGCGGTGTGAAAAACTGAAAATAAAGGTGGCAAATCGAAAAAGAACGTGAGAACTCATTCCCCCAAGCTAAACGGCACAGTGTCCTCAATGTGCAAAGTGTGGCACACAGAGAGACAAGTAATGTGAGGGGCAAGTGAGGATGCATGCATGATGGGAAGAAAAAAAAATAATGAAAGGAAAAAAAGAAAGAAATGAAAATATGATGCGGAAATGATGCATGCACAAACAGGAGTGATATGAAAATAAATACGGCACCAAAAACGCGCCCTCTCTCCCAAAAAGATATATATAGATGTGATCAAAATGAGAATCCCAAGTAGATATGATATGATATGCACAAAAAGATATGATCAAAAATATAATCCCAAAATAAGTGAGGGGAGGGGGGTGGACAAAAGTGCAACATGACCCAGCAGAGACGGGCATCACAATGGCAGGAATGGATAAAGGCATCAAGAGTGCCTAAGAAGGCGGTGCCGCGCCGTCTCCGTCCTGAGGCGGAGGGGGTGGTGGTGGTGGTGTAGGCTGCTGAGCTGGGGTGGGCGTGGAAGTGGAAGCAGGTCTAGTGTGTGTGGAAGTGTGAGTGGGAACCTGCTGGGTGGGTGGGGGTACGCGCGGAAGACGCTCTAAGATCTGTGTCAGGCAGTAGTGGATCTGAGGGATCAGCTCGAAGCGTCCAGCCATCGTAGAGACGGTGGAGGACAGGGTCCTAAGGTCTCCCCTAAGACCACTCACCGCCACCTCAAGAGCACGTATGCTCTGCAGTACAGTGTCGGGCGGGGGTGGTGCAGAGGGACGCACCGGTCTAGGCTGCGCAGGGCGAGGCTGGCGTACACGAGTGGAGTATGTAACGGGCTCAGCAGGGAAGGGGACAAAAGGTGCCGCGCCTGGAAATGTGGGCCGGGCCTCAGTGTGAGGCCGAGGCGGGCGGTGAGAAGTGGAGGCAGCGGCAGCGAAAGAAGAGTACAAAAGCGGCTGCGAGGCGGCTAGAGAGGTCAGTGGCACAGAAGTGTGGACAGACGCCACGACGCTCTCAGAGAATACGGCAGCTGTGGAGACAGAGGACTCTACCGCTGGGGGTGGAAGTGTGTGTACCAAAAGGCGCAATCCCAGCGGAGATCATGCTAGCCATGGTCTCCACGACCGCGGCGAACGAGGGCTCTCCACTCTCAACAAAGGTCTGCGGGCGCTCGGGGAGAGCGGAGCAAAGAGGCTCCACGGACAGAGGGCCAGAGGTGGCAGCGGGAGTGGTGGGGACCGCCTCGGAAGTGGTGACAGTGGTGGAAGTGGGCTTAGCAAGAGTACTCTCGACACTGGCAGAGGTGGGGACAGAAGTGTCAAGAGCAGCGGAAACGTCAGGAACAGGCTGAGGGGCCACAGGGTCGACGGGGTCGGCAGGGGGCTCGGCAGGGTGTGCAGCAGGGTCTGCGGGAGCAGCCTGGGCAGCGTGGGCCTGCTCGGCCTCCTCGGCCTCGAGCACGTACGCAGCGGGGATGAGGACATCCATCGCTGGGAGCCAGTCAACGTGGGCTGGTGCAATCTGGGTCCGAGCTGGGCTCGGGAGAATCATGTAGTCGGCACCGAAAGGGCCGTGCAACCAGACCCAGTGACGCTCACCATGCGGACGCAGCATCTTCATCCGGGCCATAACATCTATCGACAAAGAGGTGGGGACTGGGACGCGTCGCAAGTCGTCGGGGAAGTCCTCGCCGGTCATAAGAGCCAGCAAGGTAATCAGGCCGCCGCAGCATATCGGTGAGCGAGCGCCCACCGATACAATGATGCGGTCTAAGTACCATGCCGCGATATCGATCACGACGGCGGGGACAAGCTCATCTCCATCCCTAGATAGAGCTCTGGGACGTGTCATCGCATAGAGCATGTAAAGCTCTGGCGTAGACATCGTGCCCGGCTCATATCTGGCCAAAAATGTCGTCGCCATAAGGCGCTGGGCAATACGAAGGCAGGGATGTACGATGGCCGAGGCCTTGGCCCTACTAGGGTCAAAGGCGGCGTGATGACCCGTGATATGTGCCCAGAAGGCACCGACGTCGAAAGAGGGTGGGGGGATATGTGTGGGGCCATAACCGCGATCGGCTCCGGGGACTGCGGGCCAAGAGAAAAACGCTCTCATCATATCGAGAGTGACCTGGCACTCTCGATCCATGAACCGGAATGAGCATCCCTCATCGGTCCGGGCGATCGAACTCAAAACCTCAAGTGTCGGACGGGTAAAAGTATCCGCCGACACCTGGAAAAAATCTCGCCAGCCCACGTTGTCGTACAACGTGAGCATCCCCTCAAGTACCCCCAGGCGTCCTAGGTCAGCGAGGTGTGCGAACCTGGAGGGTACGATCAAGCGCTGGGAGATACGCTCGAAGACGGCGCGGTGTGCGTCGTCTCGGAACGTAATCCCGAGCGGCCCGACCAGTGGAGCCGGTGGTGGTGGCTGTGGATCGGCGGGGAGAGGCTGTGCGGGCTGTGGGTGCACTGCAGGCTGTGCGGGGTGTGCGGGGCCTGCAGGCTGTGCTGGGTGGACGGCGTGTGTGGGGGAAGGAGGAGGAGACTCTTCCGCCTCGTGGGCGGGGCCGGCGTCATCCGACCTCTTCCGCTTAGCGGAAGGTCTCCTCGTCCGAGGCCGTGTCCGGGGCGGCATATCGGCCCCGAGCGCGCCGAAAAGTGAAAAAGTGCAGCGTGTGCAAAAAGAGTGGAAAGAGTGTACCAAAACACGCCGCGAGTGCTAAGCGGTGGAAGCGTGCGAAGTTCGCGCCTCCACGAAGTCCGAAACAGCCCGTAGGAGCTCCCCTGGCCTCCCCTAAGCTCCAATAAACAAACTGCGCGTGAAAAAGCGATATCAGCGAGTAATAATCAAAATGTATGGAGCAATAGGGGTATAATGGATAGATATAGAAATTGATTTGGGTTAGGGGGGCGTTTAGCACATGGATCCTCAAAAAATACACGAAAAGAGGAGAAAACGGTGAAAATAAGCGAACCGGAGGTGATCGGAGACGGGGCTGCCGGCGGCGACTCGGGCGGGGTCCGGCGATGGTCGGCCGGCGGTGGCAGGCTGAGCGGCGGCGCGCGCGGGCTTGGTCGGGCGAGTGGGGGTGAGAACGAAGCGAGTTCAGGCGAGGGTAGGCGAGGGGGCGCGGGCTGATTTGGGAATTTTCGATTTCGAAATCCGCGCCCCCTTCGTCACTTATATAATAGAAAGTTACGACTCGGCCGAGTGACGTGGTCACTCGGCCGAGCGAGGAAATAGAAATTTTCTCTCCGATATCGCTTCGACCGAGTGGCTTTGCCAGCCTCGGCCGAGTGGCTTTGCCAGCCTCGGCCGAGTGGCTTTGCCAGCCTCGGCCGAGTGGAGTAAGTCCATTCGGCCGAGTGACTCAAGCTACTCGGCATGACTCGCCCTAGGAGGGTATCCGTTTTACTCGGCCGAGTGAATATATATACTCGGCCGAGTAGCAGTTATATCGAAGTCAAGAAAATAAACAGAGAGTTGGGTTCAGCAGACTTCCCTCGTTCGTGAGCGGCTCGTCCGGACGAACTTGTGTACTCGGCCGAGTGACTAGTATACTCGGCCGAGTGAGCCTTAATTTCTGCTGTTTGTCTTCGTTTTGGCTCTAATCTCCGTCTTTCTTTCTCCAGTCGATTTCCTCCTCCTCCTGAGCGTCGAACGCCTTCTTGGGGCGCTCCTCGTCGTCTCGTTCATCCTCCTCATGACGGATCTACCTATCTCCTCTCCTGTCAAGAAAAATCGGATCCGTTATCACGAAATTTTTGGTCGGATGACTCAAAATACTAAAAATTTCTAAAACGAAAATAAAGAAAAAGTAAAAATAAAGCAAAAACCGTCGGGTTGCCTCTCGACAAGCGCTCGTTTTAGGTCGTGAGCTCGACCCCCTATAATTTTCAATCAATGCGGGATGTTTGGTGCATATGAGATGCACCCGTCAAACTTCCCGGGGAGCGCGCTTGGATTCGAACGTGGCGGCGTAGCGTTCTCCCGCGGTGGTCTCCTATCTCGAATAGTGTTGGGGGGAGGCTCCCCCAAGCTAGCATTTGCCCCGGTCAACGGCTTAACCGGCGATGCCGATTTCCGTGCCGGCGGAGCTTTCTTTGGAGACTTTAATTTCGAGAGCTTGCAGAGCTCTCGAATCCTCGCGACATCAGCGTCGCCTTCATCTTCATCAGCGGAGAAGTCGGGGGAATCGTCTTCAATCTTTTCATTTTGGCCTAAATCCGGGCCTTCATCAAATTCTTCATCAAAAAGAGCACCAATTGAGTGAGGAATCGCCTCCTCTATCACCTCATCAAGGAGGTCCATGTAATCAAGCTCCTCGTGGTAAGGCATGTGTTTCATTGCCTTAGGAATGTGGAGCTCCACCTCGATGTTGCCGACGTTTAAAGTAAGTGTTCCTTCGCGCACGTCGACGATGACTCCGGCGGTGGCGAGGAAGGGGCGTCCAAGTATCAATGAGGTGTCTCCCTCCTCCTTAATGTCCATGATGACGAAGTCACATGGCAAGCATATTCCACCCGGGACTTGAAGTGGGATGTCCTCGACGATCCCCACCGGCCTTGTTATCTGGCCATCGGCTAATTGAATGCGCATGTCGGTGGGCTTCAACGTTGTCCCGGTGTTAAGCCTTAAGAACATGGAGAGGGGCATGAGACTCACACTAGCCCCAAGGTCGACCAACGCCTTTTGAAGAGGCACGCCACCCAAAGTGCAAGGAATCCGAAATCTCCCCGGATCTTTAAATTTTGCCGGCTCCTTCTCTCTCTTGGTGAACCAAGAGCCCTCCTCGGCTAGCATTATCTTCTCCTTCCTTTTCCTCCCCGAAATCAAGTCCTTCAAAAATTTAGCATACGTGGGGATCTCGACGATGGCGTCGAGGAAGGGAATATTGAGGCTAACTCCCCTTAGATACTCGAGGAATTTCGCTAGCCTTTTCTCCATTTTTGCTTTCGCTAGTCTTTAGGGGAATGGGACCGGTGGCATGAAGCGCCTTTCCTCAATTAATCACTCCGCCCTAGATTTCTCCTTGTCTTGTGGCTCCTTCTCCTTATCAACCTCAACTACCGGCTCAACCGGCTCCAAGCTTTCCTCCACGGCCTCCTCAATAGGAATCATGGCGGGGGTGGTATCCTTCCCGCCTCTAGTAGTGACGGCAACTACGGCGTTGATGTGGCCCGTGTTGCCCCGTGGGTTTTGCTCCGGTTGCGCCGGCAATCTTTGAGTGTTCCGGTTGAGCAACGCTAATTGCTCCGATATTTGAGCCACTACGGTATTGAGAGATTCTTGCCCCGCCTTCAAAGTAGCATTCACCTTATTTTGCTCGACCATGAACGCCTCCACTCTAGATTCGAAGTCGGTTCGTTGAGGAGCTTGTGGAGGGTTTTGATTTTGATTCCTCCACCCTTGGTTGTATCCGGGAGGCCTATACGGTGGGACTTGTTGCTTCGGTGGAAAGTTTTGTTGTGGAGGCCCCCTCGGTGGATAGTTTTGTTGTTGGGGTGGTGGTGGTCGAGCTTGTTGAGGCGGTGGTTGTGGCGGGTTCAAGGCTCCTTCATTGTTGGCGTAGGAGAATCCCGGATGATTTCTTGCGGCCGGATTGGACCAATACCCTTGGTTCCCCGCAACATATTGTATTTGCTCCAAGGATCCTTCTCCTTGCTCTCCTCCCGAGTACATGACTTGAGATTGGTCTTGCCAATCACACATTTGGTTGGTCGGTGCGGAGGTGGATGGGCTTCCTTGGGGCTCCGTGATATATTTCTCCAATCTCTCCACCACCTTGTGGAGAGAATCAAATTTGCTCGTGAGCTCCGCTACGGCCTTCGCCTCGTAGATGCTAGTTGGCTTTAAGGAGGATGTGGAGTGTCCTCGCTCATCGCCCCACTGTTGGTTATTTGAGGCCATCTCCTCAATTAGGGCTGTAGCTTCCTCGGGAGTCTTTGACAAGATTGCACCATTTGCCGCGGCATCAATAATTTGTTTGGTCCCCGGTTGGAGACCGTTGTAGAAGCTATGAACTAGCTCCCAGTCCTCTATACTGTGGTGCGGGCATTGGTGCTGCAAATCCTTAAATCGATCCCAAGCTTCATAGAGCGTCTCCTGTGGTCCTTGCTTGAAGGACATGAGAGCGCTCCGGATCTTCACCGTCTTGGATGGCGGATAGAATTTGTCAATAAATGCGCTCGCCAACTCGTCCCAAGTAGTGAAGACTCCGTCAGCCTGCGTCCTCAACCAATAGAGTGCCTTGTCCTTAAGCGTGAAGGGGAAGAGGCGCAGTCTGATAGCGTCGTTGGAGACCCCCGGCATCTGGAATGTGGCGCACTTTGACAAGAATAGTTGGATGTGGTAGTGGGGGTTCTCATGTGCGTTCCCATGAAACGGGTCTTGTTGCATCAACACCACCAATCCAGTCTTTAGCTCGAAGTTCTTGTCGGCCGCCAACCCCGGCATGGCAATGGACGAGGTGGTAGAAGAAGTCTTAGGCCGAAGCCTATCTCGAATCGAGATTATCCTTGCCATCCTTGCCGCCAATTCTTCAGGAGTTTCTGGGTTGGTCATATACCTCCCTTCCGGATCTTGTCTCTTTTCCGCTCTAAGTCTCCGCGCGGTACGTTCGATCTCGGGATCAAATAATAAGTCTTCTGGGTCCGCCGTAGATCTCGTGTTCATGCACAGGGGAAACAGAGTTTCAAAGAAATGATTAATACCGTGGAAGGGTTAGGCAAGAAATAAGAAATAAAAATAATGATAATAATAAAAAGAAAAAGAATAGCTAGGGTGAAAAAGAATCAAACGCAATCGCCTCCCCGGCAACGGCGCCAAAAACTTGATCGCGCCCCGGATACACGTCCCGAGGCGACGGTTGTAGTTTTACCGCAAGCGCACGGTATGGTGGCGAGCGGGTATCGAACACAGGGAGGACGAATGACCGTGCTTGCTCCTGATCAACCTGGCTATTTAGGAACAGAGATAATTGCCTTGGGCGATCCTGTCACAATCGTCAGACAAATTTGCGAAATATCAAATCAAATAAAGAACGTCTAGGGAAAGGGGAATCCCCACTACTCACCGTATTTCATAAATGTGGTTCGCCGGTATCGAAATCGCTAGAATGAGAATTTGGATGAACTAGTTGCAACTAAATGTGGAACCAAGCTCATGCTCTCGCGCTGTTGCCGGTCTATAGCTATCCTAGGTTTGGGTCCAATCTCTTGCAAACCCTAGCCTAGGGAAGCTAGCATTAAGATCAACATCATCGTCCAATTGCGCACCGAGCCCAATCTCTTGCAAACTCGGTCCACAATCTAAATTAGGATAGTTCCTACCCGTCCAATCTCTTGCAAACGGGTATCGGCACGGAATTGCAACCGGAGGTCCTAGTATCGGTCCAATCTCTTGCAAACCGAAACTTCGAAAATCCGACTCCAACCCAATTCGGATTTCTAGGGCTTCCTATCAAATTGGGATCCAATCTCTTGCAAATCCCAATTGATATGAATACCTAGCTATCCGTAGTAATTCGATCCCAATCTAATCCCTAATAACAATCCTAGCTCAATTTCTACCAATTCAACACAAATAGGAAATAGGGCTTGTAGGGTTCATCCCCACGCCCCGAGACGTGGAGACTACTCACAAATCATAGCAATAGCACAAAAATAATCAATGAAATAGGCAATGGAATTCATCACAACAATGATATAAACAATAAAAATAGAGTTTTTGGGGAAGAGAAATGCAAACCAATGTAGATCTTCAATTAATCCAACAAAAATCCAAGTTTTTCTCTTCTCCAATCACAATTAATAAAGCTAAAAAGTAGACTTAAAAAGCTGCAAAAATTCTGAGAGATGGCCCCCAAAACTAGGGTAAAAACAGAGCTTAAATAGCCCCAAAAATCGTCTAAAAATCCTGACCAAAACGCCCCTGCACAGCCTGTTTTCCGCAAATTTCGCTACAGGCAGCGCATCGCACTCGGCCGAGTGACAAAAGTCGCTCGGCCGAGTGAAAACCCTGTCATTTTCCAGTAAGTCGTGGGCTTCAGGGGTCTTCAGTTCGGGGGCGGCTCGGCCGAGTGAGTTGTCGTCACTCGGCTGATGGCTTCACTTCACTCGGGCGGACGGGATTTACCACTCGGCCGAGTGGGTCTTCTGAAGCTCAGGTGGCCGAAAAATAGAAACTTCGATATTTTGAAGGGGCTTCGTCTGGGTGCCACTCGGGCGGACGTGGTATCGTCACTCGGCCGATGTGGTCTCCGTCGCTCGGCCGAGTACACATGGAAATCGTGTCTGAACGGGTCGGCCGAGCAGTGTCTCGCTGGTCGGCCGAGTGGCTCCTCCACTCGGCCGAGTGGGACACAAAAAATGCCCAATCTGATTGTTTTGGCCTCCTCGTCGCTCCTGCGACGTCCATTCTTCTTCCGCTCCTCTCCAACAGCAAAATACCCCTCGGGGAGGTCGTCGGTGGCCGTCTAGATTACGCGCATCTCGAGATCACTCCTAATCGCGCCAAATCACCTGAAATGCGACAAAAACAACAAATCGTGAAAAGCATCGCAATATCGTCGATATATCGTGAAAAACATGATTTGGGCGATCAAAATGGCATGCAAACATGCGGGAAAAGGGTGTAAAATAAGGAGTGATCAAGCGACTAGTCCAGACTTTGTTGTCACCGTGCGGGTTCAGCAACCCATAACAGTGCCGGTGACAACCATCACAGATCACAGATCACAGGTTATTGCACAGTACTCAGAGAATTGGTTCGCCCGGGTAGCACCCGCGGCAAGAGTTGGCCTCTTGGTTGCTTATTGTACCCCGCATTATAAGTCACTTAGGCTCCGGCACAACTAAAAGTCTCGTAACTGGTCATTTTAAATATTGTTATTGCTGATAGAAGTAGACAGCTATGTTACTTTTCTGCTCTATTGCTCACACTTTACTTTTTAGTTTGCCATGTTAGTTTTGCCATGCTCATTTATTGTTTTAAATAACATGCTAAAGATACTTTGAGTTACGTCTGATCCTGGCGACCCTTCTTTTTGTGGTGGTCTCGCCAGATACAGCACAGGTTGAGGAAGTTGCACCAGGGACTGCATACGCTGAGTTTGCTGTAGAATTTGACCAGGAGGACGCTGGTTACTAAGTGTGAGTGTGAGTGTGTTTGTTTTTATTATATGTATCAGAGTGGCTTGCTTGGTGCGTATTTGTATTCTCGAGTTGTATTTTCCTTTCATGTACGTTGCTGGTTTGTAATAAGGTTTACACCACTTTCATGTATGAGTATTTTGGCGCATTTCTGCAACAGAGCATGTATTAATCTCATCGGTGCCCAACAGGACTTGTGCATTTCCAAACAGTAACGGGCCCGAAAGCGGGTCGTTACATTGTTGAAGCTGTTGAAGGATGGTTAATGACACTTGGTTGTTTTCGGTTTTGATTGTCGACTGATATTTCCTCATTAACTGCTTTATCTTGCTTGGCTGCGCTGCATATGTTTCCGCCTATCCTCGGTGATTCTGTTGGTGGAGTTGTTGTCAACAGCTTAACTTCTTCGAGGGGTTAGCGAAGTAAAGGAGGGCATGGACTCTTAATGGATATAACGACTTTTGACGAAAGTTTTTGAAGAACTCCGGGAGGAGGCCGACGGCTACGCGTGTAGGATCAAGGGAGCTGATCTAGTCGGTTGTGCAAGGGGAGCTTGCGGGCAAGGGGAGCTTGTCGAGAATACTCCATGGGTTGGTAGAGACCACCCATCACGGTTTGTATTGAGGGGGAGGTTGTTCCTCCTAATAGAATCGTGATAATTAGTGATTGTACTCATTAATTATTTTAGTGGAGTATTCTGATTTTCTGGGCGGGGCCCGCAGATGTAGGTGTGCGCACCGAACTGCGTTACCAAGTTTTTTGTGTCACCTTGGTGTTGATGTGTGTTTAATCTTTGTGTTTATTTGATTATTCCTACGTACTGAAAACTATAATTGGTATCAGAGCAGGTCACCCGTGTTTCTTTGTTTTTCAAAGAAGGTGTGATCTTGGATTTTAGTACTTGAATCATGGCTACACGAGAAGGTGCCTCTGTTGTTCGCCCTCCATTGCTCATTGGTACAAATTACACTTACTGGAAGTCTCGAATGCGTGTATTCATTAAGTCCATTGATGAGAAGGCCTGGATCGCTGTCAGTGAAGGATGGACACCGCCAACCGAAATTGACGAAGATAGCGAAGAACACCACAAGTCGGCAAGAGACTGGAGTCGGATTGAAGAACATGCGGCCTTGTGCAATTCTAAAGCAATTAATGCTATCTTTTCCGCTTTCGACGAAGAGCAATTCAAATTAATCTCTACGTATGAGTATGCAAAGGAAGCGTGGGATATACTGCAGAATATTCATGAAGGAACCGGTACGGTAAGAGCATCTAAACATCAAATGCTCGCATCTCAATTTGAAAATCTCAGGATGAATAATGATTGTAATGCCCTACAAGCTACTGCACAAGTACTAGAGGGGGGGGGGTGAATAGTACTTTAAAAATAACAAGGAGTATAATTCCAAATTATAGTGCAAACAACTACCAAATCAATTTGCGGAAGCTTAAATTGAATGACAACAACAAAATTAACAATGCTAACAAATGATGTTAATGGGTTCGGATCCACCCAAGTCTCCCCGACTTGTTACCGGTGATCCTACGTCCCAACCACCCGGATCCCCTCCGGATACTTAGGTTAGAAACCCTAACCCAAGATTTCCACTATGATATCTTGTGAAAAACCTTCACAAGATCAAATCATACATGCAATGGCAATAGTGAATCCCACAACCCGGGATCACAACCTTCTCTCACAACCGAGAGAATCAATAAGCAATATAAACAAGTTTATAATGAAATAAACAATCTTACCACAAATTCCTATACCTTGAGTTTTCTTACCAAATAGGTGCAAGGAGGGATTTGAGGAAGATGAAGTCACCAAGACCTAGCACCAAGGAAATGACCAGCAATAGGTGCCTAGGAGTGATTTGGAGACTTGATTCAAGCAAGAGCTTGAAGGGCTCACCAAGAACAAGCTTCTCTCAATATGGATTCTAGATCTAGAAAGTGAGAGAATGAGTTTCTTGTGAGGAAGAGAGCTTTAGAAATGAGTGAGAATGGCTATCTCTTTCTATCTCAATGAATCTCTTAATGGCAGCTCTAACCTAGAGAGAAATGACCTAGGTTCGTATTTATAGGGTCCCATAAAAACAAGTTAGGTCAATTCCCAACGGATAGAAATCTGAGGTAACTAGTCGGTCAAAGAACAACCACTGACCGACTAGTTCATCAACTAGTCGGTCAGTCAAACAACATGGACCGACTAAGTGAAGAACTGAGAAGAGATAGAAATTCAGACCTAGAAATCTAGTCGGTCCAAGAAGACATTCTGACCGACTAGTTTCACAACTAGTCGGTCAGTCAGTGAACGTAGACCGACTAAAAGGCATAATGAAATAGTCTGAATACAAATTGACTTAGTCGGTCCAAGAACAAAAGTTGACCGACTAGATTGTCAACTAGTTGGTCATCAAACGTTCTTAGACCGACTAACGATAAACAATAGCTTAGGAGAAATTTAGTATGAACAGTAAGTCACAACTAGTCGGTCAAAGAAGCATCACTGACCGACTAGTTCACAAACTAGTCGGTCGGTGAGTCAACGTAGACCGACTAACTGTAAACAGTAAGGTGCAAGAAATTAAGGAAGCAAACTAGTCGGTCCAAGAAGCTTTGCTGATCGACTAGATCACCATCTAGTCGGTCAGTACATCTTCTTGTACCAACTAACATGCACAAACAAGTCTGAATCGAAGCGCGACGCTTCGAGGAAGTTAGAATGAACTTGTACTAAGATCCTAGAGCTACGATATGAGCGTTATGAAGATAGAATCGTAAGATATACTCAAGGCTTAACATTCTATAGATCGAAGCTAAAAGACTATAAATAAAACCTTAATGAACGGTCTTCAAAAGCTTCGATTAATTCTTCATGACTTCCAAAACGGTCCAAGAGCTTCAACGAAGCTTTAGGCAATGAATACGTGCTTTGAGAAGTCTTGAGATGTCGCTTTGATTGTTCTCATGAGTTTGGCGACGATCTCCAATACTGCGCTCACAAATTGTTAGTTCATGAATTATTTATGTTTGCTCATCATCCAAAACCAAATCCGGGGAGTCCAATAATCAACATTCTCCCCCTTTTTGGTGATGACAAACCAACATAAATAATAATCAAAAATAATGATTCAAATGAAAATTACTTACTCCCCCTGCATTGATGACGCGTTAATTCCAAAATGAATATATATGAATTTCATCAATCAGACGAGTAAGATATATAAAGAGAATCGATTTTTGAAATATCGGATTTTGAAAATCCTTATATATATCTTAACTCCCCCTAAATCTAACATATCAAACTAGATTCTTGGAAATTGAGTTAAATTTTCATTTGCCCTATTTATTATCATTATCTCTCCACCTTTGGCATTATCCCAAAAATGGGGGGCATACAACGACAACAACTAGAGAAATTAAAATCCAACATCGGGAGTCGTAGATGTTGACGATGGACCCAATTGACACCAAGGGAAAAACGATAAAATAAAATCAAGGTGTGCCAAATTGTCCATCATCTAAAAGTGAAAATTAAAATCATCAAAAACACCAAATATTACTTCATTTATTGAGTAAAGGAACATACTCTCCAATATTCAATATTCTTGGTTAATTTTGTGCATGGAAAACAATTCTATACAATCATAGAAATATAATCTATTTAACCAAGTTTTCAAGCGTCGAGCGACGAATTCACATATCATATGCGTTGAACGAATAGTAAAAGTGCACGACGAATAAAATAAGGAGAACATCGATGTATATATATATATATAAACATCATGAGTACATCCAAAAAGATATCACATCGAGTACATCAAAATACAAATGACCATGGATATCAACCAAAAATGTAAATACATCATACATCAACTAACCATCAGCATCATCCAAAGTACATCAAAATACAACACCGACATCCATAAAAATCAAAATACATCAAAATAACCCTCAAACTCCATCCTAACCCAAAATACTCTCAACAAGATGCATCATCCAAAGAGTAGTGGAGAGTCCTCGATACTGACGATCACGAGGGAGTGGCTGGATCAGCAGTCTCCATGGGTCCACTCGATGGAGTGGACTCAGGCTCTGCTGGGAGGAGAGGCGTCTGAACAGAAGGGATCGTCGGGGCAGGAGTCGAGACGTCGACGACAGGCTCTACGACAGAAGTGTCAACAGGAATATCAGCAGCATCAGAAGTCTGATCCACTGGGACAGAAGTCTCAGGAGCACCGGAAGAGGTGCCAGCATCAGGAGCAGAGGTGGTAGCAGCAGCAGCAGTGGCCTCATCGCCACGAGCCAAGGAGGTGACAAGATCATCAAAATCCTCATCGCCTATCTCCTCATCCTCAGAAACGGAAGGAGGAAGCTCAATGCCCATCAAACGAGCCAAACGGCAAACTACCTCCTCGGTACGAGCCAAACGCGACTCGTGCCGATGAAGTAACCGTACGACATCATCAAGTGAGGCAGAGGGAGGAGGGACAGAAGCAGCTGAAGGAGGAACTGAAGTAGCTGAAGGAGGGGCCTGAGATGTAGAAGGTGTCGACCGCTGCACGTGACGGAGTGCCGCAAGAGATTTCTTAACGGCCGTCGCGTTCAGAGGTGGACCAAGGGGACGCTCATCGTCAAGGGGCAAGGGAACACCGAATCGACAAAATACCAAGGTCAGGAGACATGGATATGGGATATGCGCAGATTTAGTGGTCTTGCGAATACACTCGAAGGAATCCATCTTATCGAGTATAATGCGAGCCCAATTAATCTCGCTACCCATAAACAGAGCGTAAATCAATTTCAAAAACGGCTGAGATGGAAGAGATGAAGATCCATACTTGGGAAGAAGGCATGATTTCAAGATAAGGTTAATCACCCAAGCATTCGGCTTGAATGATTTCGAATGTACTCCTATGAAAGCAGGGGGGATAACCTGGAAGATTTTGCCTAGGGTCCGCTGATCGAGGGAGGAGATATCATCGACAGAGATGTCAGAAGGGAGGAGGCCACACGACGAGCAACCTATCAACTCCCCCAAGATTTCTACCGCGAGGACTATAGGAGTCCCCAAAATAGAAGTCTCGATGGAGTGAGACTCATCGTACTGGCCCCGGACACGATTGGCATAGAATAATTTGACCAGGCGAGGATATGGTCTGGGGTTCGCCTTGGGGTCATATCTAAGGTAGTCTAATAGGCCACTATAGGAGAGAATATCCGCAAGGCCAAGAAAATCAGAAAACTGAACGTAATTCTCTAACAGCAGTGGGCAGTGCTCTATACGGTTGTACGCTGCGAGACACTGAGGGTCGTCGCGGCACAACGATATATCTACACCGCCGACTGGCATATGAGCTTTACCCTTAGCCTTACGGGTCTTCGGAGGAGGTGGAGTAGGAGCTTTCTCGGGATGTTCAGGAGTGTATTCTTCATCGGAATTATCCTCTGAATCACTAGCTGAACGCTCACCGGGAGGAGTGGGAGCACGGAACGCTTTGGGTTTAGGTTTGGGCTTGGACGTTTGGCCGGCAGATTTAGGCTTGGATGTCCTCTTCCTCTTCAACGGAGTCGAAGACGAAGAGGGGGGTCGAGTGGTCTTGGCCCTACGCTTGGGAGGGGTCGAGGCGGTAGCACCCTCTACGGTCATAGGGGATGCCCCAGAAGATGTAATCGGGATTCTCGTTCGTGTCATGATCTCGGCACAACGAGTACAATCAAACGATGAAGATAAGATCAAACACACCCTAAGCGTAAGCCTAAAACTGAAATCAAACAAGCACAAAGCCCTAAAACTAGAACTTAGAAACCCTAGAACACCTAGAAGTGAAATCGGCCAAGATCGAACCCTAGAATAGGAAAACGACCTAGGAGGAGGAGGGAGATACCTAGGGGAGCGATCGGCGGCGGCGGATGGACGGAAAACAGGCCGGAGATCGAGGGAAGACGAAGAGACACGATCGGGTTTAGGGGGTTTTCGAGCTGGAGGGACTTAGAATACCGACTAAAACAAAAATTAGTCGGATAGAAGTGATTTAAGTCGGTCGAGAATGCGAAAAGACGCGTTTGCCCTAACTCACTTAGTCGGTCACAGTTCAAGCACTGACCGACTAGATTACGATCTAGTCGGTCAATCAATGAGCTTGAACCGACTTAGTCGAAACAGAGGCAAACAGAAATTTCTAGGGCTAGAGTTAGTCGGTCACAGTATACTCACTGACCGACTAGTTTTCAATCTAGTCGGTCGGTAAGAGTACTATGACCGACTAAAAGAAGTCAATGACAGGAGAAAGTTAAAAGCTTGAGCTAGTCGGTCTGAGTTCACTAGCTGACCGACTAGATGAGCATCTAGTCGGTTGACTAATGAACTGAAACCGACTAGAAGAGTCCAAAAATTGATAAATGAGTTCTCTTCATAAACCACTTGGATGAAACATCTTAACCCTCTCATTAGTCA